>ML800918.1:304442-340480 GCA_009831015.1 Picea engelmannii | reverse complement strand
GTGAAAATGAATTAGTAACCATCAATCACATGAAATGGACAGAGACACAAAATATTTATGAGGAAACCCATAAAGGGAAAAACCTCTTCTTCTTCTTGTGGATGTAAAGCAAGCAAGCTACTTCAGTTACATCAAATTTTGCAAGAGCAACTACTCAGATGAGGCTACTACCTCTTTATCTTCAGCACCTACTGAAAGAAAGCTTCTACTGCTTGAATGCAAGCTTCAACTTGCAATGATACGGTTAGTCTCCCTAGCTCCTCCCTTCCTCCCTTAGTACTGGCTTCAACCTGTTTCAAACACTCTTCTTAAACTGTCAATATCCTTTTGTGAATTTATTTATGTGAAAACAAACTTGTAACCATCAATTCAATATTTTCCAAACATGTTATTTTTTTCAGCCAACATGCATCTTACTCACATGCAACTATGTTCACACTCTGTCAATGCCAAAACTGATCAGCTCAATCTGTTCATGATTACTCTGTTATAAACCTGCAAATCAAATCTGTAGATAATCTTCATTGTAATAAATAATGACTTCAACGTATATTTGAATTACAAAGACAACCTTTAACTATTTAATGCATTTACCTTAGATGTAATTGCTCAATCAATCAAGCATTTCATACCTCTATTATAGATCTATATCAGAGTTTATTCACCGTAAAAACAACCATACAATCTGCAACATCATAGTGTACCTCTTCTCTGTGCATTTCTCATTTAAGGAGAAAATCAACTATTAACTTCTGGACTTTTCGCAATCAAGAAATCAAACACATACCTCTACACTTTCTAACTGTCTCAAGCACATTTACCCCTGCATTTTCCTTCCAACAAATGAATAATGGAGTTCCAGATAAAAACGTTTTTGAATCTCTGGGTTTTTCTCTTTGGCAAATGAGCAACAAAGTTCCAATAAAAAATGATTTTGAATCTCTACATTTTTCTCTTCGGCAAATGAGCAATAGAGTTCCAAGAAAAAACATTTTTGAATCTATATGTTTTTCTCTTCGGAAAATGAGCAACAGAGTTCCAAGAAAAAACGTTTTTGAATCTCTACGTTTTTTCTCTTCGGCAAATGAGCAATAGAGTTCCAAGAAAAAACATTTTTGAATCTATATGTTTTTCTCTTCGAAAAATGAGCAATAGAGTTCCAAGAAAAAACGTTTTTGAATCTCTACATTTTTTCTCTTCGGCAAATGAGCAACAGAGTTCCAAGAAAAAAACGTTTTTGAATCTCTATGTTTTTCTCTTCGGCAAATGATGAATGGAGTTCCAGGAAAAAACGTGTATAACCCTCTGCGTTTTTCTTCAACTAAAAAACCCATCACCGAGTTCTTGAACACACTCTGTTCTCTCTGTGTTTATATTTCACTCTTACCAAGATCAAAAAGTTTTCACATTAGTTGATGTAGTTGTCAATGTTAGCTTTTGTCTCACTTATCAAAACCCATCACCGAGTTCTTGAACACACTCTGTCATGTTTGTGTTTCTCTCACTCTTACCAAGATCAGAAAGTTTTTACATTAGTTGATGTAGCTGTCAATGTTAACTTTTGTATCACTTATCACAAAATTCTAACTCCTCTTAACTGGCAAACTTCTTTAACATGTGAGATTTGGTGATATAACTTATAATGCACTTTTCTTGCCATTTTCAACTAAGACTTTGACCACCCGTTCACTGGGTTAATTGAGTTGCTAGTCCAATAACAAGCAAATCAAAATTTTACTCATAAATTCAATAATGAGAAGTTTGACATCAATGGCAACAATGCCAATGCCCATTCACTCTATGCAAAATGCCAACAGATTCCATTTAGTTCGTCCATGCTTATTGAGTTTAGATCTTCTCTTTCTTCTAGTGTTGATATCTTAGGGTCAAATCTCATAGGAAGAGATCTTAGTACCTTTTGAACAATTACAGATCCTTTGATTTCTTCTCCCAATCCCAAGATTACATTTACTATTTCATTGACTCGTAAAAATTAAGTTGCAATGTTCTCATCTTCCTTCATCTTTAGTTGTTCGAACTGACCTCTATAAGTTTGAAGCTTTGTTGCTTTGACTTTTGAATCTCCTTCATAAATATTTTGAAGTTTGTCCCAAATCTCTTTAGCATATTTAGAATGTGAAACTTTAGTGAATACCGATTCTTCAATACCATTCAGAAGTGCATCTAAGGCTTTGGAATTATTTTGACCGAGTTTCATTGCTTTGTCATTTTTCGATGGAACTGTTGGTGTTGTGTATCCATCTACAATTGATTGCCAAATTTCAAATCCCTATGCCTGTATATATTTCTTCATCCTTATGCTCTAAAATGCATACTTATGTCCATCAAACTGTGGTATTCCATTTTTATACATGTTGTTTCTCTCCATGATCTACCTTTCAGTGGTTAAACTGATTTCTGAAGGAACCTACTCTGATACCAATTGTTGGAATACTGAGAGGGGGGGTGAATCAGTAATAGAGAAATCTAATCCTTTGTAACCATATAATGCAAGTGTTATATCAATGTAGCATTATCATCCAATATTTGCAGAGTAAATAAACCATGAACAAATGAACAATCATACACATACATAATACACCATTTCTTTTACATGGAAACCTAAAGCGGGAGAAAACCACAAAATTATTTTTCTTATATGTCTTGAAGAATGACATTCATTGGAAGCACCAACTTCCTTTTTTTTCCAACTGCAACTAGAAGGAGGCTCCAACCCCCTAGTTTCTCAGGCTACAACTTGAGGGAAGCTCCAACTCCCCAATTCTCTGGCTACAATCAGAAGGAGGCTACAACCCCTTATGTTCTCTGGCTACAACCGGAAGGTGGCTACAACCACTTGTCCTTGCCCCGTCCAACTGCCCTATTGTAGAAGTAGAATGATGGAACCACTATCACACTATCACTGTGAGATATACCGTTGTAAATTTGTACCAATCAACCTACACCAAACAACATATACCAATAAATTGAACCATGCATCAACCATGCATCAACCTGTACCTCAACTTGTAATCAACTTGTACCATAAACAAGTGCATCAACCATGCACCAACCTGTACCTCAACCTCAACCAAAATCCCTCATCAATTTCATCATCCAAATTTGATTTGTAACTCTGTAATAGACCTAGTGTATATTATCACATACCTATAATGAATAAATATCTGCAAATAGTACACAATGTTCTTCAGTGTGTTTTATGCAATTCCTCCAGGTTTCACTACTTGGAACCTCTCAGAAAACGAGTTATAGAAAAAATGGCATACCTTGTTGAATTCTGGCTTATTCTAGAGAGCGAACTTGTAGAGCGTGCCTCGCACGGAATATTTGTTGTATGGATCTGAAAATTGTACAAAGAATACTACAGATTGTACTCTAACCAACACATTTGGTTTTACTAAATTTGGATCTGTTATGAAGAAGTTATGATGTTTTTACCCGAAACACTTGTTTTAGACTAGTTTCAGTACTAGCCACAAACCCTATTTTCCACGGAGTGTAACTCCAAAAATACAACGGCCCACAAGATGAAATTCGTACCAACAACTACTTGGATATGTTTTCTCAATGGACTCCCAATTTCATGGTCTGAGTCATTCTAGAAAAAACGTTATTGCGAAAATGATGATATGACCTATAAATAACATACCTTAGAAAGCATCATCAAAAGAATTTATCCTCCCTTGAATTTTGTCCTTCTTTACTTCAACTTCCCTCTTAAATTCGGCTTAGATATCCTTTGGTTACCTCAGTCACCTGTATATATTCAATAAGCTCAAGTTTAATTAAAATGAGAGAGCCTTGCCTCTTATTTATACTCTCCAAGTAGCTTCATTAGAATCATCTTCTAGGCCACTTTGTCTACATAGCCACTTTGTCCACATAGTCACCTATGTCCAACTTTGCCCAATTTTTCACTTGTCCATGTATCCAATAGACACTTGACCACTTAATCTATTTTCCTCATTTTAGTGTTAGTCTTCTTATAACCACTTTCCATAATTAGAAAGTTCTCCATTTACTTTATTATTTAAATAATCCTCCTTGACTTTGTCACTTCACTTTATTATTCAAATAATCCTCTTTGATTTTGTCACTTCACTTTATTATTTAAATAATGTTTTTTTATTTTGTCACTTCACTTTATTATTTAAATAATCCTCTTTGAGTCTGTCACTTCACTTTATTATTTAAATAATCCTCTTTGCAAGCACTTTGACTTCTCTGAACTTTTGGGGTTTCAAGCCAATCAAATGAGGGTCCTTCAACTTTGTAAGGCCATAAATCTGTAACCATGAGGAGTTATGTGATGTTCCACATACCAACAGAAATGACATGTACTATCCATCTAGAATAGTCTTACCTTCAAATATATCAAAACTCATACCATTATACATTAAACAAACTTGGGTCCATTACCCAAACCTTTGTACTACCAGAATTCGCTATTGGACTTCTTCAAGGGTTGACATCAATGAAACCAACCCAATTAATAAAAAAGGAGCACATTGATCTCTATCAAGTTTCAAAGGGATCACTAATGGGAAGATCGAGTGGATCTCTGCAACTCTAGAAAGGAATCTCTAAACCAGGGTGTGAGGATCTCGACAAGATTTGGGATGAGATCGCTCAAGACAACTACGTGAGGATATCTACAGGTTCGGGAAAGGGGATCGCTCAGCAATCCGTGAGGATCTGAGCATCATTTTGAGCTTACAAATAGCACTTCTGATTGTAAAACACAGAGTAAAAAAAGGGGTAAATTGTTGAGATAAGAAAAAGAAAACGCAAAGATTAAAGGAAATGCAATGACCATTACTCCTCTGGAAAAACATAGAGAAGACGCCCAATCACTGAAAGAGAAGGAAACACGCCGAAAGAGATGGAGAACAGAGGCTAGGAGAAATTAAAAAAAAAACAAGACAGAGATGAAACAAGGGAGATTAACCCAAGCGGATTCCACCTTCGTTGGGTAAAATTTCGTGAAAACCACAGAGCAGTGGTTGTTGGGTTATAACCTTCGAATTGTAGAGATTAAAGAGAAACCATGGATACCAATAGGTGAAGGATGCAGATAAAAACACAACGTTGAGGGTTATCCCAAGACGCAATGCTGGAGAATGATTTGATGGATTTGGGTAAGTTAAAAAAATCGCAAAGAATGTGTCCTTCCCAAAAACGTTGAGAAAGAATTTATAAGTTTCGGGTATAAGGATCCAAGAAAAATTGTAAAGTATGAGTAAAAAGAAACATGTCACAATACACATTATGAGTGTGAAAACATTGGGTAAAAGGGTAAGCTCGACCAACAATAGGAGAGTAATTTGCGGGGTGATAAGAGTTCAGAATCACTGAGGTGGAGAATAGGAAAAACAAAAGGGTTAAATAAGGCTCGATGAGCAAGACATAAAATGCAGAGTTTAATTCCCGAAACAAAAAATGAGGAGGTTAGATAAAAATTCGCCATTCGACGAAGTAAGAGTGCAGTTTAGTAGACAAAACGCAGAGGCCAAAGAGTAAAAATACAACAGTTTGCACAAGAAATCCATTATTGTGGGATAGTCATGTACTTGTCATAAATAAAAACTGTAACCTCCTATGAATCATTAATCAATTTATCATGCAAAGTAGTGTTACCGAAATCTGTAGGCAATTATTTAGGTCATGCAATCGGTGCACCATGGCGGTGTCCACAGCCGAAGAACAATCATCCGAAATCATATCACAATTTTTTTTGTTTTACAACAATCTAGAGTTCTAAGAAAAATTATTGATATCCAAATTTTAACTTAATTATTACAATTGCAAGCTTCATAAAAATATCGTAACCGACGATGAACATTTTGAAACTAAAGACGTCCTTCTGCAGTGGTGCTCCTTCCAATCTCTCACTTTCTAACCATGAAGACTTCATCGGTACCTCCCAGCCAATGCTAGGGGTACTCTTCTTCCCCCTTAGCCCCTCAAGCCACAAATGGGCCATGCACAACACAACCAGAAAACTCTAGCTCCCATCTCGCCTCGCAAGGTCGAGCTACCACTCTCTCTCTCGAGCTGGGTATCTCAACTCTCACAAGTAAAAATCAGTCAAAGAAATTCCAGCAGCATAAATTTATGCATACCAGTCATGATCCATTCCTCTTCTTAGCCATTACTTTTATAGAATGTTTCTTAGTGATCACTTTCCATTTGCACGTTTAATTCGTTTTATTAAAAATTAATTATGAATTACTCCCCCCGTACACTTGTGACATGTTCCCTTAGTTGCACCAATAAATTCACTTATTTAATTGAATGTCAATTTCCCTCACCCATCCTAAAAGCGCTCCTAAAATTACTCCTAGTTGTCCCTTTATTCCCTCTCCTTCCTTTTTAATGACTGACTCCTTTCTAAAACTTAGTTCTGTTTAATTTAGGAAAGTTCTTTAGTTAGACTCGACTAAATTCTTTTCTATGCTTCCACATTCATTTCATTTCTTATCTTAGTTCCAATTTAGAATTTCTTGCACATAATCATGTAATTAAATATTTAGATAAAATATTTCTCCTTTTTAATTCTTAACTTGATTTTTCTTCCTCCCCCTTTTATTTAATTTATTAATTAGTTTTAGTCTTCTTACCTAATTTAGACTTAGGCTTAAAAATATCAAACTAGGCTTAGAATTTTTAAGGGGATTTTATAATTAATAAAATTACCCATTTATTAATTATTTTTAAGTCTCACAATAGTCAAAACAAATTATTTTTTTCTAGGCACCTAGGTTCATTGACTCACCGTTATTAAAATCGTGACATGCCCTTCAAGATGCACTCTATGCTCCAAGGGTGCCACTCGCCTTTATTCAAGTTTTATTTATGTGGCGTGCAATTCAAGACGCACTACATGCTCCAAGGGTGTCACTCGCCTTTGACTGATTTTGGTAGTTTTCCAATCCTTGAGGTCAATACTCTATCAGGCGACCTTGTGAGAGACTAAGGGCCTCTAAGGAATAAGGACCTTGCCTTATTGCATGCCCCTTAGAATCTTTGTGGGCGACTGTCTCATTATTCCCTCATGGCATCATGGATGTCTCGAACTAGGTAATCGTTAACCTACAATTTGAACCACGATGAGAGTGCTAGTAGGTTGTGGCAGGGATACTGCCACACCTCTCCCTCAATATCTAATTGTTGTGCATGGCCCCTTTACTCCTCATGTGAGTCTAATTAGCAAGCAATCGTCATCCTGCATCCATCAACGAAACATGTCAAAGATCCATAAACAACATCATAATATACCCGATCATATGTCACATATGCATAAATAGAAATACCCAAACCATATATAGTCCACTCCCTAACTCGATCCAGATTCCAAGGAGGTCCATTGATGCCATTGACATCCTCAATCATTCAAGTGTCCTGCACACATAGGATAAACCTGTCAATATCACCTGTCTATACATAGATATCAAATAACATAACATCATAATCCAACAACATCATCATCGGAATCCATAAGTGAAACAGACAATCATATACAAAACTGGATCACTTGCACGCAAGTGTCCTCAAAGAATAAGTCAAATCATGTGCGCACAAGAGTGGGATGTTACAGATTTGAGCACCCGAAAGACAAAAGTTAGTGATGCACCTAATAAAATTTGTTTGGTTAAGCAATCAAGTGGCAACTTCTCCATCAAGGAGGCTTACCATATCACTTCTAACTCTCAAAATCATCCACACAATTAAATTTGGTGTAGAATCTTGAAGCAACAGTTATGGCCCAAGGTCTCGACTTTTCTATGGATTCTTACTCATCGAAAAATACTTACTTGGGATAATCTCATCAAAAGAGGTTGCTCGGGCCCCTCTTTTTGCATTATGTGCAAAAACCAAGACAAAACCTTAGAGCACATTTTTAATGATTGTGCCTTTGTCTCTACACTCTGGGATCAAGCTTCCATGAGCTTTCACAGGTTTGATCGCAACAAATCAAACATTACTAAAACAATATCAGGTTGGAAATGCCAAATCGACACTAACTCGGTAGAAAACAGGGTGTACCAACTTCTCCCGAGTCTTCTCTTATGGGAAACCTAGAAAGAAAGGAACCAACATATTTTTAAGATGGAATAGATGGACACCCAGGAGGTATGGACAAAATAAAAAAAGTTATATTGGAAACAATTCTTCTTCACAACTAGACATAATAGGACTGGAAAGGAAAGCAATGGAACCTCACCATTCTCTCATCCCTCAAAAATCATGTTATCCATGTTATCATAAAATCATGCATCTTACTAATTCAACACTTGCTAATTTCTTCCATGGAAACATTATTACATGCCATGGATGCACTACAAATTCAGATGCCCCTTGTACGTATCCTTTCTAGTGTTCCTACATATGGTGATATTGTTTACCATTCACCTATTGTTATACACACCATAATTTTAAGTAGGGCCATTGTTGTATACTTTATTATTGGTGCATATACCATGGGACCATATTTTAGCAATGAATCTATTACGGTCACATCCTTTGTTTTTGCCTCTTTGATATTTTACAAGTGGTTAAAATTTGCAAGTTATATGTCTATGTTATTCATTCTAGATCACTAAATCATGCATCTAACTAATTTGGCACTTGGTGATTGCAACCATTTGCAGAAGTATTTGATGCCATAGCTACACTGTAGATTCAAATGCCCCTTATACCTAGCCTTTCTATTCCACTTGCATCCAACAATGTTGTTTCCCCTTCACGTTTTTTTATACCCACCATAGTCACAACCACTATCATTGCCTCAAAGCATGACTTTGAACCAACAACTTCGTCTCCTAGCCAAGAATGTTAATCCCCTAGCCGACAATCACTTTTTGTGTTGAGTTGAATAGTAGATGATCATGTTAATGACCAAATGTTAAATTCCATTTATGTATTCATAATTGGTTGAATTAAATCATTGTCTATAAATTTTCCAGAGTATAATTGTGGAGAAGAGTTCAATGAGGAGAACGACACCATAGACACACATACCCCACTTGGATGCAGTGAGATTTTGTTGTAAATTACTGAGTATTAATTTTTATTTTTTATTTATAAATTGAGGAAATAATTCAGAAATATTGTTCTTCCATTTGAAATATCCAAATATGAATTTTGATCATAGATGTAGGTAGGCTCGAGCAAATCAGAAAAAAAATAAGAGGAAGATTAACTTTCGACATATGCACATGGCATTAGTGAGAGGCAACGATTATTGAATTCCTCTATTATCCATTTTGGTCTTTTGACATGACATCCCATTTTTTAATTTTTGTTCATGAAAGACAATATGTAATATATACATGTAAATATGGCATGATACATATACTTTAGGATATGTACATCCATGCCATTTTGTATTATGTACTCCAAACATGTATATTTTTAATGAAATATTTATGACTCATTTTCCTTGATATAATATTTGTGTTTGTGATTCAAATACATTTGTGTTATCACTTCAATTTGTTATAGGTATCAAATGATTTCCATTGTAAAATTGTACTTCTATTCTTGATCCATGTCACCTATTCCAGGTATCAAAAATATTTTCTTTGTAAAACTCTACTTCCTAAATCTTAAGATCATTTAGGATCCATAAAATCATTGAGTCACATACCCTCTACTTACCCCAGTATTGGGAATAAAATGCAACAATGTAATAATGTGAAAAACAAGTTCTTAACTTTAAATCAAAAAAATTAATTAATAGTTGTATTTTATCCATTTCTCTCCACAACCTCCACCTCATTGATTCATATTCTATTACATTTTCACTATTAATAATCAACCTCCATTTAATTCATAAAGGTTGGGGTGCTCATGCAACATAAGGACAATTGCATAGTTAATATGTGGATGGTGAGGTGTTGGGCAATGAGACCATGTGGATTTATTTCTTAGAAAGTACTTAGAGAACTTAATTTTCAATTAATTGTGAGCAAGGATTATGTTCTTGGGAAGTATTAATTTTTCCACCACATTACCTTTGTATTTAAAAAATATCTCTTAACTTTCAAGGCACCCCTAACACTTAAGAATGACTTTTTTTTACCTTGAACACTAGAAAAACAATGCAGTTGCATCAGGGGAATTTTGAGGCTAAAAATGGGCATCAAACAAAAAATGTACTATAAAACCAACTTTAAACAAACCAATAGGATTCAATATGATGATGTCAATCATAAGGGTAAATATTTTTGGAGGGAAATGAAGAAAATTGATTTTTTTAATGATATTTTTTACTTATCTCCTTATAGGTTTACTAAACTTTCAAGTGTAGGTACTCATTGGATGTGAATTTAAATTTGGCATCCAATGAGTTCCTACACTTTAAATTTGAGTAAACCTATAAGGATATAAGTCAAAAACACAATTTAAAAGGTAAATTTCTTTCTTTCCTTTGAAAATTCATAACTCTTATTTAATTATTTTAACTATTATTTTATTATTTTTCTTACAAGGCCCATTTTAGACCTCAAATTTCCCCTAATGAAAATAATGTCAATCTTCCATCCTCTAATATTACATTATGTACTTGTTTTATTTCTCATTAGTACCCTCTTATTCAAATCACTTCCCCACTCATCAATGGAGAGTATGTTGGGATCCAAACTAGAAAAACACACATATGTGAGGTGATATAATCTCGTTCTACTAATCCATTTTAATTTTATGCCCCTATGACCATTTTTATAGGTGTCCCTGAATGTCGTTTGGATGCAAGTTGCAACTCATGATATAATGGAAAATGAGTATAATATCAACAAGTTATCCATTCCATTGGATTTTGGACATCGAAATTATTCTACGAGTTCCCTTCCTTTGCTAGCCATACACCCTATCATGTGTTTTCTTGGAAAAAATCCATATCCAAGGTTTCATTTAGTGGGACGCAATGAAAAATTTTGCATTAGGGGTCAACTTTGAAAATCACTTCCCTATTTATTGATGGAGAGAGTGTTGGGCTCTAAAATGGAAAAATACATGTGTGTGAGTTTTGAGCTCTCGACAAATTCTCCAAATTTTTAAATTTTAGGGACCCCTCCTTTCAAAATTATGATGTTTGTTGGGATATGCTTTGATTAATTTTATCACTTTGTCCATCTCTTCGAGCTTGGTCCAATGTATTGAATGTTTTATTCCCACATTTTTAGTTCTTTCATATAGAATTTTCACAAAGCCAAATCATTTTTATTTGACTAAAGGTTTCCTAAACCCTTACCTTATTTATTTGGTCCTTTCATAAGTTGCTTTCAGGCCTTTCCTAATTTTTTATTTCAAAGGTTCCTAAAAGACTTTGGGACTTTTTGAAAGTTTCAACATTGAAAAGGCCCTAAAATATTTTGGAAAAATTACTAACTTCAGATTCTCAATATCTCCCAAAAGTTATCGAATCCTTTTCCTTGAGACCTTTTAGGACTATTTCAAAGTGTGCGTTGTCGACAGTCCTGAAATCCTTCGAAGAATTTTCAAACTTCAAAATTTCAGTATCTCCTAAATGGTGTCAAGATGTTTCATAATTTCTCTTCTCTAAAAGAGCATGGCCTATTTTAGGGAAAATCAAAACTTCAAACTTTCAATCCATCTTAAATTCTCCAAGGCTATGTCAATGTCCTTTCAAATTCTCTTGTTGAATGAATTTTCTTTTGGAGGAATTTGGGCTATCTATAAACGTTCAAACTTTCAGGTGTCCCCAAAACTATTGATGGATTTCACAACTTCTCCTCCAAAACAATGCTTGTGTTTTCCTTGGGAAGGATCCAACATTCCAACTTCTAAAGCACATTGAAGTATTTAGGGACTTACAAATGTTTATATAAGCTCTTAAAACCAAATTCAAAGGAATATTTCAAGACTCTTACAAGATTTAAACTTGTAAACATGACTGACACCATTGGAACTCTTTGAAAGTTCTCCCCTAAAGACACACTCATTCCAAGAGTCCTCAACACTTTTATGAACTTCAAACTTTTAATTCATATTGGAATTCATCAGGGAGTTTTGAATGTTAAAATTTTGATTCACGCTGAAAACCATTAGGAAGTTTCAAATGTTAAACTTTAGATTCCTTGGTTTCATTTCGACTAATGATATTACATTTTTTAAGAAAATTAATGTCGAGATACTTTCATACTTCACTTTGAAGTTCAAACAATACTTAAAGTCATTCAAATAGCCACTGTGACATGTCTAGATCATGTGCATTCAATGTGTAAGTCATCCCCATGATCTTCCAAATCATCTACATTTAACTCAAATCCTTCTCAATAACTTACAACCTAATGTTGAAAGTTAATTACCTTTTAATCATAGTCGTTGATAATTAAATAACACAAGGATTATCAGTTAAATACTTCTAGCTATTGAAAATAACATATTTACATTGCATGATTTCCTTTCTTTGGATTGTTTTGAATGGCCATATGAAGATGTTGTCCTCTCCAGAATAATTCTTCACAAGAAAAGGAAGCAGAGGAATAAAATAAGAAAAATAAAGAATATGAGGATGAGTAGATAAGGCTACGAGATATTTGGCCAAAGGAAGGAGAGGAGAAGAAGTTGAAAGAAGACCAAGGTGTAGTCCAAATTGAGAAAGAAAAGGTAAAACTAGTTTGTGGAGAAATCCTTCCTTGTTATCTTCAACGTGAGCATCCCAAGAATTAAGATACATGATCTCTAAATTTTCGTGGATATTCCACTGGAATAGTTCGTCACAACATATATGATAAATAAAACTGAAATCTACAATATATGAAGGTTAAATTCCTTTAGATTCTAGAATATTTGGTTATTGGTTTTCTGCTTATGCATGAAATAGATCAAATGCGGAAAATAGAGAACATTAAAGTAAAATCACACAAAATACACAAGATAACATAAATATTTTCTCTGAGAAACCCTTACGGGAGAAAACCCAACTAGAAGGTGAGGCTACTCTACTCTCTTTTCTCTGGTATGGAAATAATGCAAGTAAAAAGGAGAAGATACTCTCTATGGAGTTACCTGAGACCTGTGGCATGTTAGGTTGCTACAAAAAATTAACTCCCTATGTTATTCTCTCTAATTTCCCACTCCCATTTGTTCTTCTCTGCTATGGAACAAAATACAATAAAATAGAATGGAGACCCATCTCCTCCTAGTGGCTCGATGTTTAACATAGCTCGATATCCATCTAGGGATAGTTTTTTTAATTCCTCAACCCTCAATTTTGGTAGGGTTTCCAACTTTATAGAATATTTTTGAAACCCTCACGTGAATACCCCCATATGCATGAGTAATGGTGGCTGATGTGGCATTTTCTCATACCATGGTGGTCAACACGATAGGTCAACTTGTTGGAGGCATAAATTTTGCATACAAGCTTTGATTGGTGTATGGTCTACACCGTTGGAAATGTATCATAGTTTATAACATCCTCATAGGGTTGTGCGTATGTTTTGGACACGAGAACCCCCAAAACATTTGTTTAATGCCTCAAAATGGCTCCAGAAGGTTCCAGACCCCAATTTTCCAAACTGGGACCTACCATTAAAATGACCCTGCAATCTGATTACTCCATTTTTTCAATTATGAAAGTATTGAGATAGATGAAAAATAATATAATGATCCAATATGGATCAATACATGTGGAGAATCGAGCTAAGAAAAAATGATTAATTAAAATTCTTGCTGGAAATTTGGAAAAAAGAATTGCAAAACTAAAGAAGAACCTCACTTCATCCAGGGTTCCAATAGAGAAACATGTGATCTTTTATGCTAATGTTATTAATTAAAATTTTGGAGAATGGGAACATTACATCAATAGTCATGTGCAAGAAAAATAATAAATTATGCAAGACCCCAATGCCCTAAGTAGTTCAAGACATTGTTGAACTTTCTTAACTAAATCTTATTTGATTACTTCTAAATGGGATAGGAACCAAAGGACATGGCTTTTGCTTGTCTCACATTTTTTAGAAAAATTGTATAGAACTCTAATGAGGAGAAGCCATTTGGCCAAGCTATTTTGGGAGGAAGACTATGATCTTGATGTTGCAAGTATGGGGAATTTCTTTTGTTACTTTGTTGAGAATTGGAGTCGTAGTAAGAATGTTTCTTTACAGTGTAGATTATTCTCATGTATAAAGAATGCATTTTTGTTTATATTTCTCTCTCATATGTTTGTCTAAATCATTAAGCATAAAATTATAACCAGATGGTTTATTCTAAATCGTTCTAATGTTCTACATCCAATTATTTATATTTATTCTTTTATTAACTCAATAACATTCTTATTGAAGATAGAAGTACTTATATGTTTGTTGATGTGATATATATCCATTTACTTTCTCTTGGATAGGAAATATAGAATAGATTTTCACTTTTCATATAGATTAGGATCATCCCTAAATTTTCAGTATGCATTGAGAAATTAAAATATCATAGTAAACATAGTAATGGTTTTCGAGATAGACTTATGATAGGTTCCCTATTCTACATAGATGGGTCTAATTGGGACTTATGACTAGGGAGAAACCCTATTGTTAAACATGGTATTTTTCTCTATCAAAAGTGAGGTGATGAAATCCAATTCTACTAATCCATTTGGTTTTTGTACCCTTGAGACCATTTTTGCAAGTGTCATTGAACGTCATTTGGATGTGAATTGAAACTCATGACATAATGGTAATCATATGTTAGATCAAGAAGTCATCAATTTCATTGGATCTTAGACATCAATAGGATTCAAGATGATGATGTCAACCATAAGGGTAAATATTTTTGGAGGAAAAGGAAGAAAACTATTTTTTTAATCGTATTTCTGACTTATCTCCTTATAGGTGTACTCAAATTTCAGGTGTAGGCACTTATTGGATGTGAATTTAAATTTGACATATAATGAGTGCCTACACTTGAAATTTGACTAAACCTATAAGGATATAAGTCAAAAACACGATTTAAAAGGTAGTTTTCTTTCTTTCCCTTTGAAAATCCACAACTCTTATTTTATTTTTTAACTATCATTTTGTTATTTTCCTTAAGAGGCCAATTTTGTTGATGTTAGTGGTAGCATCAAACATGTATTTCCACACAGGTCTATGTGTCTAGACGTGTGGAAATTGTCCAAAGCCTTTTACTCTTGAATTTAATTTAGTTAAAGTAATTATTAAAGTAATTGATTTTATTATTTAATTATGTAATTATTTAATTGAGTTATTTATGAGACAAGCTAAAAGTACTTAGCATGCATCATGTAATATATATCTCAAAGTGAGTGAGAAGCATTCTCAACTGCAGATCACTTTTGAGATTAGAAATAGATTATGAAAGCAAGGTAGGGTGAAGGAGAAAGACACCTGACTTGTCAGGTGTTGAGGGAGTCGACACAAAGTATTGGATCATGAAGGACCCTGGTTCAATATCTTGGATAAGTGAAGAAGGACATTCATCTAGAGATCATACAGGTCAAGGAGAAGAGAGAACATAGGCATATGTAGGTGGGTTTCAGCAGAAGAAATCCACATGAAAGAGTCAGACTGTATGGAGTTTGTCATACAGATTTTCTGTACATATCTGTGGTTCACAGAGGAGATAGTGGCGAAAATCCATGGGTCTCAGTGAGGAAATTTGTGGATATTTGTGGGTCACGGAAAAGAAAGTCACGAGTTCCTAGAAAAGTATGTCAAACTTCATTGTACAACAAGTAATCCCTTTACAGGTTATTCTGTAGTTGTATTTCTCTTAGTGGGACATGATCCATGTTATGGGAGAGCCTTGATTTTAGCATAATAAAATCATTCTCAGCATTGATTTTCCCTCAGGGGTTTTTCCAGGTGTATTTACCCAAAAAGTTTAGTGTTCATGTGTGCTTGATTTGGTTTCCTAGTGTATGCTTCTGCAACATGATATTGAGTTGAATATTTCAGTATTGTATTATTTTTTTGTGAGATGTTAATTTGATTGCAATAAGGAAATCACTAGATAAAAAAAGTACCTAGGTACTGAAGTAATAATTTCTACATGGTATCAGAGCACATGCTTTGAAGGGAAGATAGATTATTACAGGAACAGTTTTCCAGCAACATATTATTTCCAGGGAAGTTTATCAGGTCTTAGAGATGGCAACAACATTGTTGAGAGTTGAAGACATATTGGATGGAGCATCCAACTTCCTATCTTGGAAAGCAAGAGTTACTTTGGAGTTGAAGGAGTATGACCTTTGGGAGTTAGTGGATAAAGAAGATACTCTACCTAAATATCCAACATCTTTAGATGCTCACAAAAAGAAGGAGATCAAAGCAGAAATAGACCTCCTAGATTCTGTGAAGGATCATCTAATCCCTCACCTAAACAAGAAGACGATTGCTAAAGAGATGTTTGATGTCTTGGTAAGTTTATTCTAAAGAAAGAACATGAATAGGAAGATGATCTTAAAAAATAAACTCAGATACGTTCATATGTCTAGATCAGATAATGTTACCAACTACCTCATGAGGATCACACGGGTATGTGATGAACTTGCAGACATAGGGGAGAAAACAGAGGACACATAGCTCATGAATGTGGCATTGAATGGACTTCCCAATTCATGGGAACCATTTTTCAAAGGACTTTGTGCTCGAGAAAATATCCCAAATTGGAAGAGATTTTGGGATGATTGCATCTAGGAAGAGACTCAGGAAGAGTCTAAAGGAAGAAAGTAGGGATGTAGTGAAGAGAACTTGGCCCTTGTCAGCAAGACAAGGAAGAGAAAAGGGAAGAGTTATAGTAAGAAGGGTAACAGTGATGGAGGATCATCACATCCATGAAAGAAGAAGGACTTGAGTAAAATCAAGTGCTTCTCATGTCATAAGAATGGGAATTATGCATCTCAATCTTCGGAGAAGAAGAATAAGGGTAAAGAAAATATGTAGATGGTAGCATCAACAAAGATGCAACTTGATGAGTTTGCAACAAAATTTGAGGACTACTCAATGATTTATTTCCTTTCTACTATCACAATAGCAAGGAGTACTTGGTACTTGGATAATGGTGCATCTCACCATATGATAGAGTCACACGAGATATTTAGTAGTATGACGTAGAAGGACTCAAAGGTTCATGTAGACATTGGTGATGATGTCAAGTATGCAATGAAGGGAGAGGGAACAATTACATTCCATCTTTAGTCAGGAGGGTCGTTAGATGCCCATGACGTGCTTTATGTACCAAGTTTGAACCAAGAATTGCTTTCAGTCTTATATATGAAGGACAACGGTTTTTTCATCACTTTTCAGAGAGGGAAGGTACTCATACATCCAAAGAAAGATATCTTGAATAGTGCATTAGTCATTGGGGTTAGAGAGGGAAATTTTTACAGGTTGCATGACAATCATGTTCAAGATTTGGTACACAATATTGAAAACCTATGTGAGTTGTGGTACAGGAGGTTGGGACACCTACACTACATGGAATTTCTGATTCTGAGGGAGATTGTTACAAGTATTCCATATTTTAGTATTGAGCAGCAGGGAGTGTGCAAAGGGTGTGCACTTGGCAAGAATGTCAAGGCTACTTTTCCAAGCAGTAAGATTAGATCCAAGGGGATCTTAAATCTTATCCATTCACATGTGGGTGGGTCAATGTCAGTAACATCATTACAGGGATCATCATATTATTTGACATTTATTGATGATTTTTCCGAGAAAACTTGGATCTTCTTTATGAAGACCAAGGATGAGGTCTTCAATCAGTTCATAGAGTTTAGGGCTTAGGTAGAGAACGAGATAGGGATGAATATTAAGGTTTTGAGGTCAGATAACGAGGGAGATTACACCTCAAATGAATTCAAGGATTTATGCAAGGAGGCAGGGATCAAGAGGGAGTTGACTTTCTCATACAACCCTCAACAGAATGGGGTTGCGGAGAGAAAGAATTGGTCCATCATCGGTTCTTCCAAGACTATGATACATGATTAGTAGTTGCCCATGTTTTTGTGGGATGAGGCATGTAATACAACGATATATGGGCAGAACAAGAGTCCTCACGGGATATTGGGGTACACGACTTCGGATGAGTCATTCTCGAGGGTGAAACCATAGATAAGACATTTGAGGATCTTTGGTTGTCCAGTTTACATCCACGTGCAAGTGGAGAAGAGGACGAAGTTGGAGACTTCGGGAAAGAAGGGTATATTTTGGGGGTACAGTGATACCTCAAAGGCTTACATGATCTTCATTCCAGTGCAGAGGAAGACAATTGTGAGAAAATATGTGAAGTTTGATAAATTAACATCTAGTAGTACTTAGGATTCATCAACAGTGACAGAGGACAAGGAGCAACATGCTCTGAAGGATGAGCGACAGTCAGTGGTTCATACTTCAAGTGGAGAGGAGGATTTATACCCTTCCATCTCTGTAAAGAGACCCATATGGCTAGTAAAAACCTTGAGGGACGTCGGTGAGGCTCCTATGAGTGTGGTCAGAGACTGCAAGCCTTCGAAGAAATTTCCAAACTATATGGTGCTTATGAGTAGCATCATTGATGCTTAGTCTTCCATTTTTTAGGAAGCAAATCAACGTGTATGGTGGGATTCCATGGTAGAGGAGTACACCTCTATTATTAGCAATGATGTTTGGGACATAGTGAAGAGACCGGAGGGGAAGACAGATGTGAGTTCTAGGTGGCTCTACAAGATCAAGCATCTTGTAGATAGTAGCATAGAGAAGTTCAAGGTGAGGTTTTTTGCGAGAGGGTTCTCCCAAAAAGAGGGAGTGGACTATGGGGATACATTTTCTCTAGTCACCAAGTATGCATCTATTCGATATGTTATTTCTATTGCTTCAATTATGAAGTGGAGGATATATTA
This sequence comes from Picea engelmannii, assembly GCA_009831015.1. Lineage (NCBI taxonomy): Eukaryota > Viridiplantae > Streptophyta > Pinopsida > Pinales > Pinaceae > Picea > Picea engelmannii. Next base: position 321,600 of record ML800918.1, on the reverse strand, counting down.
GATGGATGTGAAAACAATGTTCCTCAACGAGATCATTGAGGAGGAAGTATACATAGAGAAACCTCAGGTGCTTGAGGTACATGGGAGGGAGTCTCATGTGCATAGGCTTAATAAATTCTTGTACGAACTCAAACAGGCACCCAGGGCATGGTATTCCAGGATCGAAGGATACTTGTGTTGTAAATACTGAGAGGGGGGGTGAATCAGTATTAACTTTTATCCAATTAGCAGTCCTTTTTGAAACTTTTTCAACTACAACAATACATTGACAATGAATTTTAAAATAATTAATTATTTATCATTAGAGAGAATTACAATGTATGTATAAAAACAAGTCGTGATTGTGAAGGACACCAATCCTTTTTAGAGCATCAACTCTAGGAGACACAAATCCCCTTTATTTTTTGAGCACCTACTCAAGGAAGATGAAACTCTCTGCTTATTCAAGCACCAACTTGAAAGGAGGCTCCAACCTCTTGAATTCTTCAAGCACCAACTTGAAAGGAGGCAATAACCCCCTGATTGATTTAGGGTTTTATTTTAATAGGACTACAGTCATTTCCTAGCTCCTCCCATCCACCCTCACTGCGAAGTTTTTATTTTTACTCTCATATATTCTGGTGACTTTTGTTCAGGTATACTCAGATATTTCCTGAGTCACATATTCATTCTTCATTCTTATGCGTTTATATATTTTATCAAATGGTATGCATCACTGAATCATTGTGTATTTTCAATGAATCAATGTGCATTTTCATTTTAAAATAGACTGTTTACTAAGATTGATTTGAATCTACTTCAGATCCCTTTTACATTAATTATGTTTTGTTCTTTTGCATGTAAATATTCCTCATGGAGTAATCGATCCAAAAACCCTTCATGAAATTGAATAAAACTTTCCATTTCCTCATTGCACAATATTTTGGTTTTTTCAAGACTTAGTTGTCGTCAGATCAGGATCAAGATTAAATCTTGTCAATTGATTTCAATGTTTGTATATTTGTCATGCCTAACTGTTTAGGAACATAGGTGCTTCCTTCAACATACTTTACCTTTTACTGACGAACGATTGAGATTGCACCCATGAGTTGATCCAATGCCCTTCCTTACTCCCAAGAATATATTGATCCAATGACTCTGACTTAATCTCCCAATGAGATGGAAGGTTCTCATTCATTTTCAATATGGACTTTTACTTAGAATTATTTTATGTGACTGATTCGTGGACTCTCGGACTTGCAGAATTTCAGAATTGTGAAATTTCAGGCTTGAGGACTCACATGTCTTCTCGAGTGTCATCAAAATGCACACCCAAATTTCATAGCCTCCAAGATGAACCTATACTTAGAAAAACTCTTAAGTGAATTTTCTCGGGTTCGTAGACTCTCGGACTTGCGGACTCTTGTACTTGCGAACTTTCAGACTTGAGGACTCACATGTCTTCTCAAGTGTTATCAAAATTCACGCCCAACTTCTGAAGTGGGTTCGCAGAATCTCAGACTTTTGGACTCACATGTCTTCTCGAGTGTCTGATTTTACTTGATCTACAGTTGAGGATTATCACTCTCGATCTGACGATTGGGACTTAATTTCTCCCAATCTTTGGCTCCACCTTGATCTGATGGTCTTATATTGTCACAAAAACTACATCAACGAACATGATTCCTCCTCAACCCCTTTGGCTTTACACTTGGATTCCAACTGATCCATGATCGTTGATCTGTGCCTTCGGTCAACGATCGATGGTTGTCATATCTCCTGACTGTAAAATAGTTTCCTCATAGTTCTGAGAGTGTTATTACAGTTTATCTCTTGGGAATTTGATCCCAATAGAATTTCCTTAAGGTGATCCTTTTCATGATCTTTCCTTTGACCTTTCCAAAGGTATTAACACAGTGCGCTCTGATTTTGTGCAACTTAATATGTTATCTCTCCTAAGATTTAGAATCTCAAAGACATATTCTTTCTTAATAACAATACCATATTAATATTCTTGACATCAATGCCAACACCATAATATCATTTCCAACAATCTCCCCCTTTGTCATTCATGACAACATATTAAAATTGTCTTTCGCTATATTATCCCTCTTTTAGAGTTTTATAGCTTGAATTTTACTGCTTGTCCTCCCCCTTTGACAGAAATGACAGAAGGGATCTCTCTTTTCTCCCCCTGAGATTATGTTCCCCATGTTTTTGTGCTTCCTTTTAGGATGAAGCTTTTATGGTTCAATTAGAGATGGATATTACTCCTAATTTTTGTCTAAGATCTTCAAATGTACTCTTAGGTAATGGTTTTGAAAAAATGTCTGGAATTTGTTCGTTTGTGTCTACATACTCTACTTTCACCATTTTTTGAGTAACCCGATCTCTGAGGAAATGGTATTTGATTGGGATATGTTTGGTTTTAGAGTGAATTACATGATTCTCAGATATTCTTATAGCGTTGGTGTTATCATAGTTGATAGTGATTGGATTATCATATTTAACTTGTAAATATTCTAGGGTTTGTTTCATCCAGATTACTTGTCTGCAACAAGATGCAACAACAATGTATTTTTATTTTGTTGTGGATAGTGATATATATGTTTGTTTCTTACTTGACCATGTCACCAGACACTTTCCCAGGAACAATCCTCCTTCGTTGGTCCTTTTTGTGTCATCTATATTACCCGCCCAATCTGCATCAGTATATGAATTCAAAGTAAATTATTTTGTTTTTGGATACCATAATCCAAAGTCTAAGGTAGCTTGTAGATATATTATTATCCTCTTTACTTCCTTTAAGTGAGTTTCTTTAGGTGTGGATTGAAACCTGCCCACTAGTCCTACAACCTGCATTATGCAAGGTCTTGTTGTTGTTGCATAGAGAAGACTTCCAATCATAGATCTCTACATAGTCTAGTCTACTTTTGGTGAATCATCATCTAAGCTCAATTTACATCCTGTGACCATGGGAGTGCTCATTGGTTTGCAGTCATCTATTTTTAATTTCTTGAGCATTTCTTTGACATATTTATTTTGGCATATGAATATGCCTTTTTTTTATTGAGTAACTTGTAAACCTAAGAAGAAAGTTAGTTGACCTAGCATATACATCTCAAACTCTTTCTGCATTTATGTGGAAAATTGTCAGCTTAGTATAGTCAGATTACTTCCAAAGATTATATCATCCACATATACCACTACAACAATCATATTTTGTTCATTAATTTTGATATTTAGATTTCTATCAGTAGTTCCTCTCTTATATCCTTGTTGGTGTAGATATCGATCAAGTCTTGAGAACCATTCTCTAGGGGCTTGTTTAAGACCATACAGAGCCTTCTTCAATTTGCATACATAATCTGGTTTTTTTGTCAACCTTAACCCTTCAGGTTGTTCTATGTAAACTTCTTCTTCTAAGGTTCCATTCAAGAATGCTGAGTTGAAATCTATCTAATAGATTTTGACGTTTTTGAAACAAGCAAATGCCATAAACAATATGATGGCTTCTAATCTTTCTATTGGGGAAAAGGTTTCTCCAAATTCAATTCCTTCCACTTTGGAATATCCCTTGCATACGAGCCTGGATTTATTTTTTTATGATATTTCCATTTTCATTGAGTTTGTTTTTTAATATCCTTTTGGTTCCTACCACATTTTTATCTTTAGGTCTTGCAACCAGTTCCTAAGTCTGACTTTTCTCTATTTGATCAAGTTCTTCATTCATTGCTTTTATCCAATCCTCACTTTTACTGGCTTCTGCAAAATTTTTAGGCTCTATTGTAGAAATCATTGCTTATTCTTCATATAAGAGTTTCCTCCTTGTTTCTACTCAATTACTCTTGTATCCTATAATTTGAATTTCTGAATGATTATTTTTAACCCTTTTTTATGGTTCTTTTGGCATGGGTGTCTCTTCTTGAATTTTTTCTTCATCAGTGTATGGTTCATTTTATTGCAACTCTTCATTATTTTCTTCATTTGGTGATTCATAATCTTCTTCATCATCATTGTCTCTTCTCGATTTGTCAGGTTGTGAGATAATCTTCCTCAATTCGAAATCATCTACTTTAACATTTGCACTTTCAATAATTTTGTTGAGTCTTTGATTGTAGCACCTGTAATCCCTTTTGTTAGGTGAGTATCCAAGGAATATACCTTTATCTTACCTTTATTCAAACGTTCCTAGGTTGTCATCATCTCTTTTGATAAAAACACTTATTTCCAAATACTCTAAAGTGGTTTACACATGCAGGTCTTCCAAACCATAGCTGATATGGAGTTTTGTTACAGTTGACTCTAAGTTGAGCTCGATTGAGTATATGTACAAAAGTCTATACTGCTTCTCTCCAAAATTGATATGGGAGATTGGCTTCATTCAACATCATTCTTGCATCCTCTTGGAAAGTTCTATTTTTCCTCCTAGAAAATCCATTATGTTGAGGAGTCCTAGGGGATGAAAATTGTCTCTTAATTCCATGGTCTTCACAAAACTTATTGAATTCTTTTTATGTAAACTCATCTCTATTATCTGATTATAGGAATTTAATCTTGATATCTATTTCATTCTCAACATGTTCTTTGAAGGATTTGAATTTTTCAAAAGCTTGATATTTTTCCTTGAGAAAGGAAAACCATGTCATCCTTGTATAGTCATCAATGATCAATATAAAATAATTGTCTCCTTGTATACTTCTAGTTATTGTGGGTCCACAGAGATCAGTGTGGACAAGCTCCAAGGGTTGTGATGTAGAGTACTCTTTAGTCTTGAATCCGACTTATGTTTTCTTTCCAAGTTGATAGTGCTTGGAAATAAGGTTTGTAGGTTTGATGATTTTACGAATATCTTTTACTACTTCCCTTTTACTGACTTTCACTAAGTTATCAAAACTTAGGTGTCCCAATATTCTATGCCATAGCCAACTTTCATTTACTTGGCTCATATGCCATTCCTCTTTTTCTTCAATATCTAATATATACACAGTACTTGAGGTTCTTGGAGAAATTGCTACTAATCTCCCTGTGTCCTCTTTTTCGATTTCACACTTCTAGGAGTCAAAGATGAGTATATTCCCTTGATCACAAGTTTGGCTTACACTTAGAATATTAGGCTTTAGATTTTCAACTAGTAACACATTTTCTTCTTTGTTTTTCTTGTTTCCTAAGGTGGCTATGAATTTTCCAAGTATTTTAGCAGATATATTATCTCCAAATGTGACACTTCCTTTTTCCTTCTTTGTTAGTTTGAGAAATTTACTTTTATCTCTTGTCATATGTTTGGAGCATTCACTGTCAATGTACCAATGGCACTTTTTGTTCTTGGCATACAAGGCTATTGTGCATTATGTATCTTTCATATGTTTTCCTTTCCATATATTTATTATCTTGAGTGATAGAAGAAGTTATTTTTTTGGTTAGCCTACATCATTGGTTTGATGACCATAATTATTTCAATTCTTGCATTCAACATTGAACATTTGTAATGGAGAGAACGAATTGTAAATTCTAGTCTTTGGATAATTTTTGTTGCCTTTATATTTTTTTATTATTTATATGAATGTATGATTTTCCATAAGCCTTGCAATGTACTACTTTATGTCCAAAGTTATTGCAAGAGTATCAATATCCAAGAAAGATGTGTTGATATCTCTTAGGAGTAGTTCTTCTAGCCATTATATTCCATTTGTCTTCTTTCTCTTTTGTGGGAGGTGAATACATCAGCTTATTATGAACATTCTTTAACGGTTTCGTCTTCATCTTGTTATTTTCAATTTTTAAGGTGCTCTTAATAGCATCTGCATAATTGATTTCCCTTTTGTTTGTCTTCTATGTTTCATAGGTTGATTTTTTATCATACTTGAGTCCAGTCTTATCCTTTGGTGATCTTTGACTATTCATAATGTCATCCAATATTTTTGAACTGTTTTCATATCTTGAGTGATTCTTTCCTTTCTCAAGTTCCTTTTTCAGAAGGACAATTTCAACTTCTTGCTTCTCATAGTCTTGTTGTTTTTCATTAAGTTGTTCAGTTAAGATCTATTCTATTCTTTGGGATTCTTGGAGTTGAGTCTTTAATTCAATGATGATTTGTTCATTTTCCTTAACTCTTTTTTAGATTTATTTTTCTCTTGATCTATGTGCTTCCTCAAACTCTCCAAAAGGAGATGATCTATGTTTTTTAGTGACTAAGTCTTATTTTTATATTGTCTCAGCTATTCGAGAGCACTGAGAAACTCTGCTTCAAGATCCACTTCACCTTCCTATTCAGAGTATTCATCTATACCAAAAGTATTTTTAGTAGTATTATCATGTTTCTCTATACCCATAAATATATGCTCTGATCTTCTTCTTATTCTTATTCACTTTCTTCAGATTAGTTGTTTTCTTCTTTGGTGTATAAGGTCTTCTTCTTTTTGTGGAATTTATTCTTGTTTCTAGTTTTTCACTTCTTGTGATCTTTGTAAGTTTCTTCATCATCACTTTCTTATTGTTTTGGATGTGTATTTTTTTTGGAAAAATGTCCAAGTTTTCCACAATTAAAACATTTAAGAGGTAGTTTTCCTTTGAATTTTACTAGTTCCTTTCTTAAGTTTTTTCATGAAGTTTGCTATTTCTTCATCAGATATCTTTGATTGATCTTCAATGGACACCTGCTCCTAATTATTTTTAGTTTTTCTTTCTCTGAAGGTCATTTCCCCTTTAGATGGCCTCTCTTTCCCATTCCTCATCGCATAGGCTATGAGGATTCCATGGAGCTCATCCATAGTGAGTTTGTGAAGGTTGTCTCTATCTCATAGGAAATTATCTCAACACTTTCTGAACAATATATTTATCTTCTATTGTTTCTCCCAATCATTTGACTGAGTTGATTATCTCGTCTACTCTCTGAAGATATTCTTCAATATTTTCTTCTTCCTTCATCTTTAGATTTTCAAACTGTACCCTGAGTGTTTGAAGTTTGGCTTGTTTTACCTTGTTACATCCTTCATAAATAAATTTAAGTTTATTCCATAATTCTTTGGCTTATTAGCAATTAATTACTTTTACAAGTACATTTATGGATAATCCACTTAAAATGGCATTAACAACCCTTGAATTTTCATTGCATAACTTATTTGTAGTAGCATAAATTGGTGGGGAATATGGTGCAGTGTATCCATCTTCTACAGATTTCCAAATATCAAATCCAAGTTCCATCAGATGACTCTTCATCCTTATTCTCCAAAAAACATAGTCATCTCCTTTGAATAGTGGTGTTATTTTGGATGGCATTCCTTGTTGTTTATCCATTGGATTCTTTAGGATCTACCTTCCAATTGTTATATTGTGGTGAAGGAACCTTTCTCTGGTACCAATTGTTGTAAATACTAAGAGGGGGGTGAGTCAGTATTACCTTTTATCCAATTATTAGTCCTTTTTAAAACTTTTTCAACCAAAACAATAAGTTGACAATGAATTTAAAAATAATTGATTATTTATCATTAACAAGAATTAAAATGTATGTATAACAACAAGATGTGATTGTGAAGGACACCAATCCTTTTTAGAGCACCAACTCTAGGAGACACAAATCCCCTTTATTTTCTGAGCACCTACTCAAGGAAGCTACAACTCCCTGCTTCTTCAAGCACCAAATTTAAAGGAGGTTCCAACCCCTGAATTATTTAAGAACCAACTTTAAAGGAGGCACTGACCCCCTGGATGTTTCAAGATTTTATTTGAAGAGGACTACAGTCCTTTCCTAGCTCCTCCCATCCACCCTCACTGTGTAGTTTTGATTTTTACTCTCATATATTATGGTGAATCTAGTTCAAGTATACTCAGATATTTCCTGAGTCACATATTCATTCTTCATTCTTATGCGTTTATATATTTTATCAAATGGTATGCATCACTGAACCATTGTGTCTATTGAATGAATCAATGTGCATTTTCATTTAACAATAGACTATTTACTAAGATTGATTTGAATCGACTTCAAATCCCTTGTACGTTAATTATGTTTTGTTGTTTTGCATGTTAATATTCCTCATGGAGTGATCAATCCAAAAACCCTTCATGAAATAGAATAAAACTGTCTATTTCCTCATTGCATGGTATTATGGTTTTGTCAAGACTCAGTTGTCATCGGATCAAGATCAAGATTAAATCTTGTCCGTTGATTTTGATGTTTGTATATTTGTCACCTGTAACTTTTTAGCACCTAGGTGCTTCCTTCAACCTACTTTACCTTTTACCAACGAACGATTGGGATTGCACCCATGAGATGATCCAATGGCCTTCCTTACTCCTGAAAATATCTTGATCCAACGAATCTGACTTAATCGCTCAATGATCTGGATGGTTCTCATTCATTGTTAAGATGGACTTTTACTTAGAATTATTTTATGTGATGGCACTAGTAAATTTGGGTCATTTTGCGATGACCATTTCGACGCTCTTGTGACGCTATGTCGTGGATATTGTGACAAATATTGGGCCCCTCAAACGTCGCATCATATCCCGTCGAACTTGCAATGAACTTGGAATAATGTTGCAAGAGCGATGACCTAAGGTGGTTATCGCACGAGAGAGACCTACGGAATTCATCGCAAGAGAGATGACCTACGTAGGTCGTCGCAAGAGAGACTTCCAACAATCATTGTCACAAGAAATAAAACATAGAAAGATTGTCACAAGAATGAAAACATAGGATGATCATCGCATGAACGAAAACCAAGGATGATCATTGCAAGAGAGACAAACAAGGATGATCTTTGCAAGAATGACAACCTAGGATGATTGTCACAAGAGAGACTATCTATGATCTATGTGGTCGCAAGAGCGACAGAATATATCTATTTAAAAAAAATAGATATATTGACTGGAAGGTTAAAAAAGGCACAAAGCAGTTAAATTTGGTGAAGAAATAAATTAAATCAGGAACTAGTAACCTTTATCACGATCCATCAGAATCGATGGCTAGGAAGCATTGGAGAATTTGAAGTTGTGCGGGGGATAATTTTGAAGGGTGGTCCCACAATCCAAACCGTGATTTCCATTGAGGAGCATGTGTCAGTGTCGGGTTGATTACAGAATGACAAGCGGGTTGTTCTAAAACCGCCAGTCCACATCTCTGCAAAGTGAAAAGTATAAAAGGTCGATTTAAAATTTTTATTTTTTATTATTTTCAAACTCGGGGACCATTGGAACACTGTCACGATCGCCATTTTTTTGTTGCAACCCATCTTTGCACCATCACATCCTGTTTCCAGGAATTTATTCTGTCTCCATGGATCCCATAGTATTATCAGTAGTAGAGCAATAACCTCAAAGTAATGAGGAAGCCCTAATTGACAGAGATGCAGATGTATTTGACCCTAATATCACTATTTCCCCCATTTATGTGTCTCGAAGCAACTTGGATGATATAAAGGGAAAGAGTATTCCATTTTTAGAAGCAGTCCAGGCCTCCATTGTCCCATATGTTGTCAAGGTTTCTTTCCCACTTCCTGAACTCATAGGTTGGTGCACTAAGCAATATTCCCATTCAGAAAGGGTAATTCTCAATAAACAGGGGTCTCAAAGCCTGTGTAGAATAGATAATCTATCAATATGAAAGTCACTCAATATCCTAGAAGCATTTTCCTTTAATTATGAGCCATTCAATGAACAAAAAATGATTAGGGTTTACAGAGAACGTCAGCTAGAGCTCAAAAGTCAATTTCTACAACAAATCATTAAACCTGAACAAATGTCAGAGAGTATCAACAAATGTCTTTACCAATGAGTATCAACATTATGGTCATTGAAGTTTAGTGGGTTTGTTCCCTGTTGAGTCAGGTCCTAGGTCTAAATAGTGATAAATATGTTGTTGAAGTCATGCTTGATTTTCTTTTGATTTTTTTCAAGTCCGAGTTTGGTCATTCGGTACGAAATAATTTTGATAAATTCCTAGTTGACACCATGCACAAGCAACTAGTGAATTTCCACTCTTTGAGACATTTCAGATATTATACATATTTCTTAAAGGTTTTCTTAGCAAGTAACCATGGATAAATCCCTAAAGAAAATTTTGTATCTGTTGAATGTAAAAGAATCACTTTTCTCATATTCATCAACAAGGTCATGTCAAGAATCTATTCTTTGATTTTCAATACAAGTTTACCCAGAGTTTTGGAGGACATGAAGTTTCAACTGTAGCCAAATCTAGAAAATAGAATAAGAGACTGGGTACGTTTTCTGCATTTAACAGTGATCTAGGTATATTGTTTTCATGAGTCTCCTTATATGTTACCTGTTTTCCTAACTCCCGATATTTTTTCTCTTGAGTTCAACAGATAGAGAATTATCTCTGAGACAGAGAACTTCATCAAACTGCAGAGGGCCTCTAAAATCAAATTCCCCTTTATTATTGGTCCTTTTTTTGTTAAGTCCAGATCATGTTTATCATAAGTTAAAGCAAAAATAAAAGACTTTGGCTTTTCAGAAATACAAGGAAGAAAATATGATCCACATCAGATCATATCCAAGAGAAGACAAATGAATAAAAATGCACCTTATGAACATGAGAATGTGTAAGGCTTGGATAAACTAGCTAATCTGGAAGTGTGTATTGATGTGGAAGCACCATTGCAACAAGTCCAAATACAGCAAGCTCCTCAAAAGTTGGTGATTAAAATTCCCAAATCCAGTGTGTACAACAAAAGAATCATTTCGGAGACTACGGATATTGATGTTGAACAAAGTGATAAAAAGAAGATGAAAATTGTTCAGCCAAAGTAGATTGTAGATTTGGAAGATGAGGACCCAGAGATCAATTGAATTTGAACACCGTGGAAAGTGGTACCAACATTGTAGAAATTGAGGAAAGAATTCAGTTTGAAAGTGAAGGCGGCTCAAGAGTTTTTAACAGTCAAAAATATTATTTTGATAAAGCACCTGATGCATCTTATCAATCTAGAGAAGACTTAGCAAAACAATATGTTGAAAAGAGAAATGTGGCTTTGGGTGAAATAAGGGATTTGTTCCCTGAAGTAGAAAAAATTTCTCAACTGAAATATTCCTTGTTCACTATGAGGGATATTGAAAATAAAACTTTTAATATTGTAGTTACAGAGGAGTATAAAGTGTTAGAGATTAAAATTAAATATGAAAATATAAGTTCCCCTGCAAAGTGAAATTCCACAAGCCGACCAGTGATTTGTTGTATTCTGATTATTTGAGTTTAAATTTGAAAAATTCAAAGATGACATCTTTAGATGAAAAATTAGAAGGACAGCTAAGACAGGAAAAGGCATCCAACAAATCTTGGAAAACTCAAAATAAAAGGCTTGAGTCTGAAGGTCCTCAAGGTCTAAAGTATTTATTGGGTGAAAAAGATAAAATAATTCATAGTTTGAAGAAAAAGTTGAAGATGTCTGCTACATAACACCCACAGACAACAGAATTGGTAGCTTTAGAGCAGGCAAAAGACACATTTTGGAAGGAAGCACTGGATTCTAAGGCTAAGATTTTGCGGCTGGAAAAGGAAAAGATGGAATGGTCTAAAAAAAAGGTAGAGTTGGTAAATAAATTCATGGTTTTATCTCCTGCTGTAGGAACTGGATCAACCGCTGAAGACATTGTTCAGGCTATGTCACAAGTCAATCTAAAAGAAGGAGAGATCAAAGGGTTAAAGGAAAACATGGAGAAATTGGAGCAGGAAGTGTGCACAAAGGATGAAAATATATCCCAAGTTCAAATGGAAAAGGTAGTCTTGCAGGAGAATATTAATAAGTTGAATTCAAGATTGAGAGGTAAAGGTTTGTTGAAAGGATATAAACATATCATATGGGATTCTATAGTTGTTGAGGTTGCTAAATTTAGATCATATTTTAATTTTGTAAGTGATAAAGATAATATAGCAATCACATTCATGCATAGATGAATTGTTGTTAATGAGACTTTAGCCAAAAATCCATCTGAATGGGCACAAAATGCCATTAATATTATCAACTCAGTTCCTCGTGCAAATCTTCAGACCATTGGGGTAAAGGAAAAAACTGCATTGATCATCTAGGCCAGAATGATTATTTCAAAACATGATCTTTTGAAATTAGTTCTGAATAAAGCAATACAGATGGAACAAAGTGTGCAAAATTTCAAGAATTTATTTGAAGAATTGTTCATAAAGGGCCTTCCATCATTTTGGGATGGTAAAGGTAAGTTGTAGGATAAAGAAGAATATAATGCACTCTTGACTCAATCAAGGATGGACCACTCCATATTTGAAACCCGGGAGGAGGGTTTGAAAGGGACTACTTTAGTTGATAAACTGAGTACAGATTTCGAAATTCTAAATCAGTTTAAGAAATTCAAACCTTGTCTACCTATCATGTCTTATGCCACTTGTATTGACTAGGAAATTTTGACGAAAGAAATGACAAATTATGAGATTCCTACCGAATTGCAATGGAAGGAAATAGTCAGATTAGGAAATACCAAATATAATTTCCCAAGATCGAGTAAATGATTTCCAGTTATCAAAAAAAGGGAAGAAAATCAAATGAAGATACAATTGAAGTCAAAAGGACGCAGATAAAGGACCAAACTGCAGGAATATCTGCAAATCTCAGATTTTGTGAACTAAAATTTTCTATTCTATTGTAATCAGTTCAAACCAAATGAAATGAATTGTTGTATAAATATTGTAGGTTTTGATGTATTCATGGTTGGAATAAGCATAAAGGAAAATTTGTATTTATCGTTGTATCAATTTCTGAATTTGAAAGAATACAATTGGAGATGTCCAGAGTTTTTTCATACCAAATATTCATGTGGAGATTACCTAAAGTATGTGTTTCCTTTCGTGTATATTTTTCTAGTTTTCTTTCCCTTCATCTGCAACCTTTCATATGTTTAAAATTGGATGTTAAAGGGTCTTTGAAATTCATAAATAAGCAAACCCAATTATAAAATATTGAGGAAATAGACTACTACAATTTGTATGGATTTCAAAATAAGTTGGAACCTTTGGGAAGGCCTTTGTTGAAACATACAAAAGGTAAGTGGAAGAATGCATTTTTCAGTGAAATCTAACACCTTAAATGTTAAAATATAGCCACATTAAGTGGAAATCATGACTATGGAGTGAACCCTGTGCAATACAGTAGAATACTCTGAAATTGTATGTTGTGGCTTCAATTTTTTTCATTCTATATTTATATTATTTTTCTTTGTCATGGTCACAATATGATTTAGTCACAAAAGATATACAAAGTTACAAATACAAATGCATGCAAACCTTAGTGAATGTGTAGGGAAATTAAATTGGAAAAGAATTTCCAAAAATCCTGACATATTTACATAAAAGCATTAAGCATTTGGATGCAATCTGCATTGCATTGAAAAGAAATAGAATTAATCCTTCAATTATGTTATCACTCCATAATTTGTTTAGGCTGAGAAAATAAAACTAGAGGTAACCACAAACCAACTTTAGAAACTAGAATCTAACATTTCCGGTCTCAGAGAGGGCTCTCCCCCAAATCGGTCACTAAAAGGACTGATTTGATTTTTGTTTCTTGAGGTTAGTTCCTTGGATTGTGAATAAATTTTTGGATGGGATTTGATGTTTAAGCCTATGAGAAATCCATTGGGCATGGATTCAAAAGGTTGAAGATTATGAATATGTGGGTAATATTTCAATTAATGGGAGAAGACTTCATAGGCAAGATAGACACTAACTGTGTGTTGGTTTAATTTAAATGTCGTTGTAGCAGAAAGGATGAAATCAAAACCTAAATCGACACTTTAAGAAATCAGATTTTGAAATTTATTAAACTATTTTAGCAAAATAAAACATCATTGATATTCTAAACTATGTGACAGAGCATCAACATGATGAATTCTGAAACAATGTTTTAATTGAATATCATTTAGATATGGAAAGAGAGCAATAAACTGAAAGAAGAACATACACTGAAGTGAACATGCTACAAAGTCACTGGCACATGAATATCTGAAGAAAGACTAGATCCCAGAAGCCTTAGATCACCCAACTTTATTAATTCTTCGGGAAAATATTACAGTACAAAGACTCTCAAAATACTCTATTCATCAAACTTTCTCCTACCCTTTGTAGATTATGTGTTACAATATTTATAAAAAAGTAGTAGTTCATAAAATCAGGATCCTTGAGATATTTCAGAAGCTTCACCCCTTTGACCTTGGTAGTGAATTAATCTAATTGGATAATGTCTGGACCCATACTCCGTTGACAGTTGGATGGTCATTTACTAGGACCTTGAAAATTACATTTAGTTTTACCCAATATTACTATTTCCTTCCACTGTAATTCGGAAGGAATATCATAATCCATCATTTATTTTATTAAAATTTCCAAATCGATGCAAGAGGCATACGACATGACAATAAAGCCTAATTTTATTATCTTAAATTTATTCAAAATTTCAAAATCTATGGCTAATATTTCTACCACAGTTTCCCCTTTTAAAATTTCATCTGAGTCTTCAAACCTAGAGTGATCCATCCTCTCTTGTGTCAAGAGTGAATTGTAGGCTTCATGTTCAAGTAAATTTCCCTTTCTATCCCAAAACGATGGAAGACCTTTGATAAATAGTTCTTTAAACAAATCCTTAAAATCATGAACACTCTTTTCCAATTGGGATGCTTTATTCTGGATTGAATTCAAGAGATTGTGCTTGGTTATGATTCTTCTAGACCATATTATCAAAGCAGTTCTATATTTGATCCCATTTGTCTACAAACTTGATGAAGGAAATGTATTAAGGAGATTGATCGCGTTATGGGCCCATTCTGTTGGTCTTTTTGATAAAGTTTCATTAATAACTTTGCATCCTTGTTTAGCCAAAACTGCAATCTTGTCCTCATCGTTAAAAAAAATTATATGTGTCCTGAGTTTTGTAACCTCAACTGATATGGAGTCCCAGATGATTTGCTTGGATCCTTGTAACAAAATTTTTCCTTTAAGCCTGGATTTTGTCTTATTCACCTTTTCATGAAGGACTACATTTTCCTTTTTAAGTTGTGATACTCTTTCATCCCTTTTATGTGCCTCTTGTTCCATTTTCTTGATATTATCTTTCAATTCTTTTATTTCCACATCCTTTAAGCTAATTTGAGACATTACATGGACAATGACTTCAATGCCTGATTTTCTTTTAGTAGCAGAGGGTGTAACAGAGGGTACAACAGAAGACAAAGCTATGACTCTAGTTGCCATTTCTGTCTTTTCTTTTGACCATTCTAATTTTTCCTTTTCCTAAAAATTTAGTGATTGCTTCTTGAAAACTTCCTTTCCCTGTTCCAATGCTACAAGTTCTACAATCTGTGGATGCTCTGTAGTAGTCATTTTCAACTTTTTATTTAGGCTGAGAATCACTTTGTCTTTCTCATCCAGCAAGGATTTCATTTCTTTGGGGGCATCAACTTCAAGTTTCTTTATTTGAATCTGCCATGCTTTACTTTTTATTTGCCTGCCTGAGCTGACCTTCAAGCTTGGCAGCTAGTGATGTTAATTTTTCAATTTTCAAATTTAAATTTAAATAATATAAATATAGTAGGTCACTAGTCTTCTTGTGGAATTTAACCTTATTCGGGGAACTGATATTATCATACTTTATTTTGATCTCAGAGACCCAATATTATTTTGCTATGGCAATGTTCAATGTTTTCCTTTCTATGTCTCTGACTGTGAATAATGAATACTTGTGATAGGAAGCTTTCTTTACCTTGGGCATTAGATTCATCATCTCACTTAGTGATTCCTTTCTTTTTTCTACATACCATTTATATAAACCTTCCTTTGATTTGTAGGATTCCTTTGAGGCCTGAGCAAAATAGTATTTCTAGTTATGGAAGGCTCCTGAACTACCTTCACTTTCCAATTGATCAGTTATGGATTCAATTACACTTGTGCCACTCTCTACCATGTCTAAACATGTTTTTTCTTTAGGCCCTTCATCCTCCAAGTATGTATGGTTTTCATTTACTTTATGACAATGTGTTCAAGGTCTATGTCCATTGCCTCTGAAATAGTCATCTTACTATGTGTACTAGCTTTTGGAACCTTAATTAAAACCTTTGGAATACTTTGTTGTGTTGGTGCCTTTTGTACAGGGGCTTCAATATCCACACATTCTTCAAGATTTACAAAATTCTCCAGGCCTTCAATAGGCTCATGCTCATATGGAGCATTCTTGTTCATTTGTCTCCTTCTAGATATGATCCGATGAGGATCATATTTTTTACCTGGAATTTGTACAAAAAACAGAGCTTTGATCTTTGCCTCAACCTATGCTAGACATGTTCTAGATTTTACAATGAATGGGCCAATCACAAAAAGGAAACTTTATAATGCTTGTTCTATGATATTTGATGAAATTTTCAGTTTCAAAGATGATTTTTTGTCTAATGAACTCTAGAGAAAAAAATATGGGGGTCAAAAAGATGGGAAAGAAATAATGAAACTCATGAAAGCCATATACCCATATTACTGTAGAATTTATGAAAAGGGTCAAGTTTCCTACTCTGTCTTCTAGATTCTATAGGTGAATTCTCATTTCTTCCATAACTCTAGGCAGTTTAACATTGAAAATCATATGGTAGGCCTTTGACATGACTTTATTGATAAAAATTACTGAAGTGATCATATTTCTTTCAATAGATATTGATTATGCTTTAGGGATCTCTACATTTTTTTTGGTGATAAAAGTATTCATCAGATATGTACAGTATCTGAAATGTCTAAGAGAGAGGAATTTCACTAGCTATTTGTGGATGGTAGCAGCTAGGAACTCATCAAAATTAATGCAGACAACTTGACCTAACTCTGACTGGAATAATTTGAGCAGGAAACCTAACATGAACTCAACTACGAATTTGTCACCATTAAGACCTAAAACTTGACTTAACAAAGAGAAAACACATTGAACCTCACTGACCATGATATCAATGGTTAAGGGAAAAAATAGACTTTGTGGGAATTGATCATTCTTGATAATAATTCTTAATCTCTGGTTGACACTCCCTATAGACTCTAATCATTTCTTCTTCATCAAAAGGTTCATAATTCTTAGAGAAATACTTAGGAATTTTCAATGACTCCCTGACTGACACAACATCAATTTTACACAAGACTTTAGACCCCTTTTATCAATTAAAACTCTTT
>ML800918.1:282153-295600 GCA_009831015.1 Picea engelmannii | reverse complement strand
TCTTTTTATGTAAACTCATCTCTATTATCTGATTATAGGAATTTAATCTTGATATCTATTTCATTCTCAACATGTTCTTTGAAGGATTTGAATTTTTCAAAAGCTTGATATTTTTCCTTGAGAAAGGAAAACCATGTCATCCTTGTATAGTCATCAATGATCAATATAAAATAATTGTCTCCTTGTATACTTCTAGTTATTGTGGGTCCACAGAGATCAGTGTGGACAAGCTCCAAGGGTTGTGATGTAGAGTACTCTTTAGTCTTGAATCCGACTTATGTTTTCTTTCCAAGTTGATAGTGCTTGGAAATAAGGTTTGTAGGTTTGATGATTTTACGAATATCTTTTACTACTTCCCTTTTACTGACTTTCACTAAGTTATCAAAACTTAGGTGTCCCAATATTCTATGCCATAGCCAACTTTCATTTACTTGGCTCATATGCCATTCCTCTTTTTCTTCAATATCTAATATATACACAGTACTTGAGGTTCTTGGAGAAATTGCTACTAATCTCCCTGTGTCCTCTTTTTCGATTTCACACTTCTAGGAGTCAAAGATGAGTATATTCCCTTGATCACAAGTTTGGCTTACACTTAGAATATTAGGCTTTAGATTTTCAACTAGTAACACATTTTCTTCTTTGTTTTTCTTGTTTCCTAAGGTGGCTATGAATTTTCCAAGTATTTTAGCAGATATATTATCTCCAAATGTGACACTTCCTTTTTCCTTCTTTGTTAGTTTGAGAAATTTACTTTTATCTCTTGTCATATGTTTGGAGCATTCACTGTCAATGTACCAATGGCACTTTTTGTTCTTGGCATACAAGGCTATTGTGCATTATGTATCTTTCATATGTTTTCCTTTCCATATATTTATTATCTTGAGTGATAGAAGAAGTTATTTTTTTGGTTAGCCTACATCATTGGTTTGATGACCATAATTATTTCAATTCTTGCATTCAACATTGAACATTTGTAATGGAGAGAACGAATTGTAAATTCTAGTCTTTGGATAATTTTTGTTGCCTTTATATTTTTTTATTATTTATATGAATGTATGATTTTCCATAAGCCTTGCAATGTACTACTTTATGTCCAAAGTTATTGCAAGAGTATCAATATCCAAGAAAGATGTGTTGATATCTCTTAGGAGTAGTTCTTCTAGCCATTATATTCCATTTGTCTTCTTTCTCTTTTGTGGGAGGTGAATACATCAGCTTATTATGAACATTCTTTAACGGTTTCGTCTTCATCTTGTTATTTTCAATTTTTAAGGTGCTCTTAATAGCATCTGCATAATTGATTTCCCTTTTGTTTGTCTTCTATGTTTCATAGGTTGATTTTTTATCATACTTGAGTCCAGTCTTATCCTTTGGTGATCTTTGACTATTCATAATGTCATCCAATATTTTTGAACTGTTTTCATATCTTGAGTGATTCTTTCCTTTCTCAAGTTCCTTTTTCAGAAGGACAATTTCAACTTCTTGCTTCTCATAGTCTTGTTGTTTTTCATTAAGTTGTTCAGTTAAGATCTATTCTATTCTTTGGGATTCTTGGAGTTGAGTCTTTAATTCAATGATGATTTGTTCATTTTCCTTAACTCTTTTTTAGATTTATTTTTCTCTTGATCTATGTGCTTCCTCAAACTCTCCAAAAGGAGATGATCTATGTTTTTTAGTGACTAAGTCTTATTTTTATATTGTCTCAGCTATTCGAGAGCACTGAGAAACTCTGCTTCAAGATCCACTTCACCTTCCTATTCAGAGTATTCATCTATACCAAAAGTATTTTTAGTAGTATTATCATGTTTCTCTATACCCATAAATATATGCTCTGATCTTCTTCTTATTCTTATTCACTTTCTTCAGATTAGTTGTTTTCTTCTTTGGTGTATAAGGTCTTCTTCTTTTTGTGGAATTTATTCTTGTTTCTAGTTTTTCACTTCTTGTGATCTTTGTAAGTTTCTTCATCATCACTTTCTTATTGTTTTGGATGTGTATTTTTTTTGGAAAAATGTCCAAGTTTTCCACAATTAAAACATTTAAGAGGTAGTTTTCCTTTGAATTTTACTAGTTCCTTTCTTAAGTTTTTTCATGAAGTTTGCTATTTCTTCATCAGATATCTTTGATTGATCTTCAATGGACACCTGCTCCTAATTATTTTTAGTTTTTCTTTCTCTGAAGGTCATTTCCCCTTTAGATGGCCTCTCTTTCCCATTCCTCATCGCATAGGCTATGAGGATTCCATGGAGCTCATCCATAGTGAGTTTGTGAAGGTTGTCTCTATCTCATAGGAAATTATCTCAACACTTTCTGAACAATATATTTATCTTCTATTGTTTCTCCCAATCATTTGACTGAGTTGATTATCTCGTCTACTCTCTGAAGATATTCTTCAATATTTTCTTCTTCCTTCATCTTTAGATTTTCAAACTGTACCCTGAGTGTTTGAAGTTTGGCTTGTTTTACCTTGTTACATCCTTCATAAATAAATTTAAGTTTATTCCATAATTCTTTGGCTTATTAGCAATTAATTACTTTTACAAGTACATTTATGGATAATCCACTTAAAATGGCATTAACAACCCTTGAATTTTCATTGCATAACTTATTTGTAGTAGCATAAATTGGTGGGGAATATGGTGCAGTGTATCCATCTTCTACAGATTTCCAAATATCAAATCCAAGTTCCATCAGATGACTCTTCATCCTTATTCTCCAAAAAACATAGTCATCTCCTTTGAATAGTGGTGTTATTTTGGATGGCATTCCTTGTTGTTTATCCATTGGATTCTTTAGGATCTACCTTCCAATTGTTATATTGTGGTGAAGGAACCTTTCTCTGGTACCAATTGTTGTAAATACTAAGAGGGGGGTGAGTCAGTATTACCTTTTATCCAATTATTAGTCCTTTTTAAAACTTTTTCAACCAAAACAATAAGTTGACAATGAATTTAAAAATAATTGATTATTTATCATTAACAAGAATTAAAATGTATGTATAACAACAAGATGTGATTGTGAAGGACACCAATCCTTTTTAGAGCACCAACTCTAGGAGACACAAATCCCCTTTATTTTCTGAGCACCTACTCAAGGAAGCTACAACTCCCTGCTTCTTCAAGCACCAAATTTAAAGGAGGTTCCAACCCCTGAATTATTTAAGAACCAACTTTAAAGGAGGCACTGACCCCCTGGATGTTTCAAGATTTTATTTGAAGAGGACTACAGTCCTTTCCTAGCTCCTCCCATCCACCCTCACTGTGTAGTTTTGATTTTTACTCTCATATATTATGGTGAATCTAGTTCAAGTATACTCAGATATTTCCTGAGTCACATATTCATTCTTCATTCTTATGCGTTTATATATTTTATCAAATGGTATGCATCACTGAACCATTGTGTCTATTGAATGAATCAATGTGCATTTTCATTTAACAATAGACTATTTACTAAGATTGATTTGAATCGACTTCAAATCCCTTGTACGTTAATTATGTTTTGTTGTTTTGCATGTTAATATTCCTCATGGAGTGATCAATCCAAAAACCCTTCATGAAATAGAATAAAACTGTCTATTTCCTCATTGCATGGTATTATGGTTTTGTCAAGACTCAGTTGTCATCGGATCAAGATCAAGATTAAATCTTGTCCGTTGATTTTGATGTTTGTATATTTGTCACCTGTAACTTTTTAGCACCTAGGTGCTTCCTTCAACCTACTTTACCTTTTACCAACGAACGATTGGGATTGCACCCATGAGATGATCCAATGGCCTTCCTTACTCCTGAAAATATCTTGATCCAACGAATCTGACTTAATCGCTCAATGATCTGGATGGTTCTCATTCATTGTTAAGATGGACTTTTACTTAGAATTATTTTATGTGATGGCACTAGTAAATTTGGGTCATTTTGCGATGACCATTTCGACGCTCTTGTGACGCTATGTCGTGGATATTGTGACAAATATTGGGCCCCTCAAACGTCGCATCATATCCCGTCGAACTTGCAATGAACTTGGAATAATGTTGCAAGAGCGATGACCTAAGGTGGTTATCGCACGAGAGAGACCTACGGAATTCATCGCAAGAGAGATGACCTACGTAGGTCGTCGCAAGAGAGACTTCCAACAATCATTGTCACAAGAAATAAAACATAGAAAGATTGTCACAAGAATGAAAACATAGGATGATCATCGCATGAACGAAAACCAAGGATGATCATTGCAAGA
The DNA here is from genome assembly GCA_009831015.1 of Picea engelmannii. NCBI lineage: Eukaryota > Viridiplantae > Streptophyta > Pinopsida > Pinales > Pinaceae > Picea > Picea engelmannii. The sequence continues at coordinate 291,367 of ML800918.1, read as the reverse complement.
GAGACAAACAAGGATGATCTTTGCAAGAATGACAACCTAGGATGATTGTCACAAGAGAGACTATCTATGATCTATGTGGTCGCAAGAGCGACAGAATATATCTATTTAAAAAAAATAGATATATTGACTGGAAGGTTAAAAAAGGCACAAAGCAGTTAAATTTGGTGAAGAAATAAATTAAATCAGGAACTAGTAACCTTTATCACGATCCATCAGAATCGATGGCTAGGAAGCATTGGAGAATTTGAAGTTGTGCGGGGGATAATTTTGAAGGGTGGTCCCACAATCCAAACCGTGATTTCCATTGAGGAGCATGTGTCAGTGTCGGGTTGATTACAGAATGACAAGCGGGTTGTTCTAAAACCGCCAGTCCACATCTCTGCAAAGTGAAAAGTATAAAAGGTCGATTTAAAATTTTTATTTTTTATTATTTTCAAACTCGGGGACCATTGGAACACTGTCACGATCGCCATTTTTTTGTTGCAACCCATCTTTGCACCATCACATCCTGTTTCCAGGAATTTATTCTGTCTCCATGGATCCCATAGTATTATCAGTAGTAGAGCAATAACCTCAAAGTAATGAGGAAGCCCTAATTGACAGAGATGCAGATGTATTTGACCCTAATATCACTATTTCCCCCATTTATGTGTCTCGAAGCAACTTGGATGATATAAAGGGAAAGAGTATTCCATTTTTAGAAGCAGTCCAGGCCTCCATTGTCCCATATGTTGTCAAGGTTTCTTTCCCACTTCCTGAACTCATAGGTTGGTGCACTAAGCAATATTCCCATTCAGAAAGGGTAATTCTCAATAAACAGGGGTCTCAAAGCCTGTGTAGAATAGATAATCTATCAATATGAAAGTCACTCAATATCCTAGAAGCATTTTCCTTTAATTATGAGCCATTCAATGAACAAAAAATGATTAGGGTTTACAGAGAACGTCAGCTAGAGCTCAAAAGTCAATTTCTACAACAAATCATTAAACCTGAACAAATGTCAGAGAGTATCAACAAATGTCTTTACCAATGAGTATCAACATTATGGTCATTGAAGTTTAGTGGGTTTGTTCCCTGTTGAGTCAGGTCCTAGGTCTAAATAGTGATAAATATGTTGTTGAAGTCATGCTTGATTTTCTTTTGATTTTTTTCAAGTCCGAGTTTGGTCATTCGGTACGAAATAATTTTGATAAATTCCTAGTTGACACCATGCACAAGCAACTAGTGAATTTCCACTCTTTGAGACATTTCAGATATTATACATATTTCTTAAAGGTTTTCTTAGCAAGTAACCATGGATAAATCCCTAAAGAAAATTTTGTATCTGTTGAATGTAAAAGAATCACTTTTCTCATATTCATCAACAAGGTCATGTCAAGAATCTATTCTTTGATTTTCAATACAAGTTTACCCAGAGTTTTGGAGGACATGAAGTTTCAACTGTAGCCAAATCTAGAAAATAGAATAAGAGACTGGGTACGTTTTCTGCATTTAACAGTGATCTAGGTATATTGTTTTCATGAGTCTCCTTATATGTTACCTGTTTTCCTAACTCCCGATATTTTTTCTCTTGAGTTCAACAGATAGAGAATTATCTCTGAGACAGAGAACTTCATCAAACTGCAGAGGGCCTCTAAAATCAAATTCCCCTTTATTATTGGTCCTTTTTTTGTTAAGTCCAGATCATGTTTATCATAAGTTAAAGCAAAAATAAAAGACTTTGGCTTTTCAGAAATACAAGGAAGAAAATATGATCCACATCAGATCATATCCAAGAGAAGACAAATGAATAAAAATGCACCTTATGAACATGAGAATGTGTAAGGCTTGGATAAACTAGCTAATCTGGAAGTGTGTATTGATGTGGAAGCACCATTGCAACAAGTCCAAATACAGCAAGCTCCTCAAAAGTTGGTGATTAAAATTCCCAAATCCAGTGTGTACAACAAAAGAATCATTTCGGAGACTACGGATATTGATGTTGAACAAAGTGATAAAAAGAAGATGAAAATTGTTCAGCCAAAGTAGATTGTAGATTTGGAAGATGAGGACCCAGAGATCAATTGAATTTGAACACCGTGGAAAGTGGTACCAACATTGTAGAAATTGAGGAAAGAATTCAGTTTGAAAGTGAAGGCGGCTCAAGAGTTTTTAACAGTCAAAAATATTATTTTGATAAAGCACCTGATGCATCTTATCAATCTAGAGAAGACTTAGCAAAACAATATGTTGAAAAGAGAAATGTGGCTTTGGGTGAAATAAGGGATTTGTTCCCTGAAGTAGAAAAAATTTCTCAACTGAAATATTCCTTGTTCACTATGAGGGATATTGAAAATAAAACTTTTAATATTGTAGTTACAGAGGAGTATAAAGTGTTAGAGATTAAAATTAAATATGAAAATATAAGTTCCCCTGCAAAGTGAAATTCCACAAGCCGACCAGTGATTTGTTGTATTCTGATTATTTGAGTTTAAATTTGAAAAATTCAAAGATGACATCTTTAGATGAAAAATTAGAAGGACAGCTAAGACAGGAAAAGGCATCCAACAAATCTTGGAAAACTCAAAATAAAAGGCTTGAGTCTGAAGGTCCTCAAGGTCTAAAGTATTTATTGGGTGAAAAAGATAAAATAATTCATAGTTTGAAGAAAAAGTTGAAGATGTCTGCTACATAACACCCACAGACAACAGAATTGGTAGCTTTAGAGCAGGCAAAAGACACATTTTGGAAGGAAGCACTGGATTCTAAGGCTAAGATTTTGCGGCTGGAAAAGGAAAAGATGGAATGGTCTAAAAAAAAGGTAGAGTTGGTAAATAAATTCATGGTTTTATCTCCTGCTGTAGGAACTGGATCAACCGCTGAAGACATTGTTCAGGCTATGTCACAAGTCAATCTAAAAGAAGGAGAGATCAAAGGGTTAAAGGAAAACATGGAGAAATTGGAGCAGGAAGTGTGCACAAAGGATGAAAATATATCCCAAGTTCAAATGGAAAAGGTAGTCTTGCAGGAGAATATTAATAAGTTGAATTCAAGATTGAGAGGTAAAGGTTTGTTGAAAGGATATAAACATATCATATGGGATTCTATAGTTGTTGAGGTTGCTAAATTTAGATCATATTTTAATTTTGTAAGTGATAAAGATAATATAGCAATCACATTCATGCATAGATGAATTGTTGTTAATGAGACTTTAGCCAAAAATCCATCTGAATGGGCACAAAATGCCATTAATATTATCAACTCAGTTCCTCGTGCAAATCTTCAGACCATTGGGGTAAAGGAAAAAACTGCATTGATCATCTAGGCCAGAATGATTATTTCAAAACATGATCTTTTGAAATTAGTTCTGAATAAAGCAATACAGATGGAACAAAGTGTGCAAAATTTCAAGAATTTATTTGAAGAATTGTTCATAAAGGGCCTTCCATCATTTTGGGATGGTAAAGGTAAGTTGTAGGATAAAGAAGAATATAATGCACTCTTGACTCAATCAAGGATGGACCACTCCATATTTGAAACCCGGGAGGAGGGTTTGAAAGGGACTACTTTAGTTGATAAACTGAGTACAGATTTCGAAATTCTAAATCAGTTTAAGAAATTCAAACCTTGTCTACCTATCATGTCTTATGCCACTTGTATTGACTAGGAAATTTTGACGAAAGAAATGACAAATTATGAGATTCCTACCGAATTGCAATGGAAGGAAATAGTCAGATTAGGAAATACCAAATATAATTTCCCAAGATCGAGTAAATGATTTCCAGTTATCAAAAAAAGGGAAGAAAATCAAATGAAGATACAATTGAAGTCAAAAGGACGCAGATAAAGGACCAAACTGCAGGAATATCTGCAAATCTCAGATTTTGTGAACTAAAATTTTCTATTCTATTGTAATCAGTTCAAACCAAATGAAATGAATTGTTGTATAAATATTGTAGGTTTTGATGTATTCATGGTTGGAATAAGCATAAAGGAAAATTTGTATTTATCGTTGTATCAATTTCTGAATTTGAAAGAATACAATTGGAGATGTCCAGAGTTTTTTCATACCAAATATTCATGTGGAGATTACCTAAAGTATGTGTTTCCTTTCGTGTATATTTTTCTAGTTTTCTTTCCCTTCATCTGCAACCTTTCATATGTTTAAAATTGGATGTTAAAGGGTCTTTGAAATTCATAAATAAGCAAACCCAATTATAAAATATTGAGGAAATAGACTACTACAATTTGTATGGATTTCAAAATAAGTTGGAACCTTTGGGAAGGCCTTTGTTGAAACATACAAAAGGTAAGTGGAAGAATGCATTTTTCAGTGAAATCTAACACCTTAAATGTTAAAATATAGCCACATTAAGTGGAAATCATGACTATGGAGTGAACCCTGTGCAATACAGTAGAATACTCTGAAATTGTATGTTGTGGCTTCAATTTTTTTCATTCTATATTTATATTATTTTTCTTTGTCATGGTCACAATATGATTTAGTCACAAAAGATATACAAAGTTACAAATACAAATGCATGCAAACCTTAGTGAATGTGTAGGGAAATTAAATTGGAAAAGAATTTCCAAAAATCCTGACATATTTACATAAAAGCATTAAGCATTTGGATGCAATCTGCATTGCATTGAAAAGAAATAGAATTAATCCTTCAATTATGTTATCACTCCATAATTTGTTTAGGCTGAGAAAATAAAACTAGAGGTAACCACAAACCAACTTTAGAAACTAGAATCTAACATTTCCGGTCTCAGAGAGGGCTCTCCCCCAAATCGGTCACTAAAAGGACTGATTTGATTTTTGTTTCTTGAGGTTAGTTCCTTGGATTGTGAATAAATTTTTGGATGGGATTTGATGTTTAAGCCTATGAGAAATCCATTGGGCATGGATTCAAAAGGTTGAAGATTATGAATATGTGGGTAATATTTCAATTAATGGGAGAAGACTTCATAGGCAAGATAGACACTAACTGTGTGTTGGTTTAATTTAAATGTCGTTGTAGCAGAAAGGATGAAATCAAAACCTAAATCGACACTTTAAGAAATCAGATTTTGAAATTTATTAAACTATTTTAGCAAAATAAAACATCATTGATATTCTAAACTATGTGACAGAGCATCAACATGATGAATTCTGAAACAATGTTTTAATTGAATATCATTTAGATATGGAAAGAGAGCAATAAACTGAAAGAAGAACATACACTGAAGTGAACATGCTACAAAGTCACTGGCACATGAATATCTGAAGAAAGACTAGATCCCAGAAGCCTTAGATCACCCAACTTTATTAATTCTTCGGGAAAATATTACAGTACAAAGACTCTCAAAATACTCTATTCATCAAACTTTCTCCTACCCTTTGTAGATTATGTGTTACAATATTTATAAAAAAGTAGTAGTTCATAAAATCAGGATCCTTGAGATATTTCAGAAGCTTCACCCCTTTGACCTTGGTAGTGAATTAATCTAATTGGATAATGTCTGGACCCATACTCCGTTGACAGTTGGATGGTCATTTACTAGGACCTTGAAAATTACATTTAGTTTTACCCAATATTACTATTTCCTTCCACTGTAATTCGGAAGGAATATCATAATCCATCATTTATTTTATTAAAATTTCCAAATCGATGCAAGAGGCATACGACATGACAATAAAGCCTAATTTTATTATCTTAAATTTATTCAAAATTTCAAAATCTATGGCTAATATTTCTACCACAGTTTCCCCTTTTAAAATTTCATCTGAGTCTTCAAACCTAGAGTGATCCATCCTCTCTTGTGTCAAGAGTGAATTGTAGGCTTCATGTTCAAGTAAATTTCCCTTTCTATCCCAAAACGATGGAAGACCTTTGATAAATAGTTCTTTAAACAAATCCTTAAAATCATGAACACTCTTTTCCAATTGGGATGCTTTATTCTGGATTGAATTCAAGAGATTGTGCTTGGTTATGATTCTTCTAGACCATATTATCAAAGCAGTTCTATATTTGATCCCATTTGTCTACAAACTTGATGAAGGAAATGTATTAAGGAGATTGATCGCGTTATGGGCCCATTCTGTTGGTCTTTTTGATAAAGTTTCATTAATAACTTTGCATCCTTGTTTAGCCAAAACTGCAATCTTGTCCTCATCGTTAAAAAAAATTATATGTGTCCTGAGTTTTGTAACCTCAACTGATATGGAGTCCCAGATGATTTGCTTGGATCCTTGTAACAAAATTTTTCCTTTAAGCCTGGATTTTGTCTTATTCACCTTTTCATGAAGGACTACATTTTCCTTTTTAAGTTGTGATACTCTTTCATCCCTTTTATGTGCCTCTTGTTCCATTTTCTTGATATTATCTTTCAATTCTTTTATTTCCACATCCTTTAAGCTAATTTGAGACATTACATGGACAATGACTTCAATGCCTGATTTTCTTTTAGTAGCAGAGGGTGTAACAGAGGGTACAACAGAAGACAAAGCTATGACTCTAGTTGCCATTTCTGTCTTTTCTTTTGACCATTCTAATTTTTCCTTTTCCTAAAAATTTAGTGATTGCTTCTTGAAAACTTCCTTTCCCTGTTCCAATGCTACAAGTTCTACAATCTGTGGATGCTCTGTAGTAGTCATTTTCAACTTTTTATTTAGGCTGAGAATCACTTTGTCTTTCTCATCCAGCAAGGATTTCATTTCTTTGGGGGCATCAACTTCAAGTTTCTTTATTTGAATCTGCCATGCTTTACTTTTTATTTGCCTGCCTGAGCTGACCTTCAAGCTTGGCAGCTAGTGATGTTAATTTTTCAATTTTCAAATTTAAATTTAAATAATATAAATATAGTAGGTCACTAGTCTTCTTGTGGAATTTAACCTTATTCGGGGAACTGATATTATCATACTTTATTTTGATCTCAGAGACCCAATATTATTTTGCTATGGCAATGTTCAATGTTTTCCTTTCTATGTCTCTGACTGTGAATAATGAATACTTGTGATAGGAAGCTTTCTTTACCTTGGGCATTAGATTCATCATCTCACTTAGTGATTCCTTTCTTTTTTCTACATACCATTTATATAAACCTTCCTTTGATTTGTAGGATTCCTTTGAGGCCTGAGCAAAATAGTATTTCTAGTTATGGAAGGCTCCTGAACTACCTTCACTTTCCAATTGATCAGTTATGGATTCAATTACACTTGTGCCACTCTCTACCATGTCTAAACATGTTTTTTCTTTAGGCCCTTCATCCTCCAAGTATGTATGGTTTTCATTTACTTTATGACAATGTGTTCAAGGTCTATGTCCATTGCCTCTGAAATAGTCATCTTACTATGTGTACTAGCTTTTGGAACCTTAATTAAAACCTTTGGAATACTTTGTTGTGTTGGTGCCTTTTGTACAGGGGCTTCAATATCCACACATTCTTCAAGATTTACAAAATTCTCCAGGCCTTCAATAGGCTCATGCTCATATGGAGCATTCTTGTTCATTTGTCTCCTTCTAGATATGATCCGATGAGGATCATATTTTTTACCTGGAATTTGTACAAAAAACAGAGCTTTGATCTTTGCCTCAACCTATGCTAGACATGTTCTAGATTTTACAATGAATGGGCCAATCACAAAAAGGAAACTTTATAATGCTTGTTCTATGATATTTGATGAAATTTTCAGTTTCAAAGATGATTTTTTGTCTAATGAACTCTAGAGAAAAAAATATGGGGGTCAAAAAGATGGGAAAGAAATAATGAAACTCATGAAAGCCATATACCCATATTACTGTAGAATTTATGAAAAGGGTCAAGTTTCCTACTCTGTCTTCTAGATTCTATAGGTGAATTCTCATTTCTTCCATAACTCTAGGCAGTTTAACATTGAAAATCATATGGTAGGCCTTTGACATGACTTTATTGATAAAAATTACTGAAGTGATCATATTTCTTTCAATAGATATTGATTATGCTTTAGGGATCTCTACATTTTTTTTGGTGATAAAAGTATTCATCAGATATGTACAGTATCTGAAATGTCTAAGAGAGAGGAATTTCACTAGCTATTTGTGGATGGTAGCAGCTAGGAACTCATCAAAATTAATGCAGACAACTTGACCTAACTCTGACTGGAATAATTTGAGCAGGAAACCTAACATGAACTCAACTACGAATTTGTCACCATTAAGACCTAAAACTTGACTTAACAAAGAGAAAACACATTGAACCTCACTGACCATGATATCAATGGTTAAGGGAAAAAATAGACTTTGTGGGAATTGATCATTCTTGATAATAATTCTTAATCTCTGGTTGACACTCCCTATAGACTCTAATCATTTCTTCTTCATCAAAAGGTTCATAATTCTTAGAGAAATACTTAGGAATTTTCAATGACTCCCTGACTGACACAACATCAATTTTACACAAGACTTTAGACCCCTTTTATCAATTAAAACTCTTTTTGACTCTGAGTATTTCTCTGCACACCATCCTATAAATTCGGGAAACTGAAAAAACAATTCGGTTACATATGGAATGAGAGAATCTTGGAAAGACTCCAAAAATGGCAAACCTTTCCATCTAATGTCAGCTAAGTTACTTCTTAATTGAGAAATAGGGGCAACAGTGAATTTAGGGTCACAAACATCATTATCTCTATCGATTAGGGCTTCTTCATTATTTTATGGGCTTTGTTCAGATACTTCGAGCACGATGGGATCCATGGCAACAAGAAAACATATCTGGTAATGGAGATTATAATGGTGCTAAGAATTATAAATTCGGTCGAAGGTGACAGTTGCAACAACTCCAATAGTTCTTGCTATGACAAAGATTAACCAAAAAAAAAAAAAACTCACATAAACTTTATAATATTCAATGTTTTGGAGCTATAGGTCAACGGTTTCAATGTAAACCTATTTCGTCTCCGCAATTGTCCCCATGATGACACATCTTTACCTTCAAAACATGTGGTTTCCATTTCGGAACCACTTTATGGAATTAACCTTTGTGCACTTTCTAGGCCCGCAATGCACACCAGCCGTTGTTATGTCCCGATCGCAATCATAACCATTGATATTTAATTTATTTCCATCGTCGCTATTTTAGAACTCCTTCTGCACAATTTAAAATATTCTTCCATATTTAACATCCCTCCAGATGTGTTCCAAATCATTTCGCGCGTCTGTGAAAATTTGAAGCTGATTTTTCTGAACTTATTAGGAAAATGATAATATAT
>ML800918.1:262964-273712 GCA_009831015.1 Picea engelmannii | reverse complement strand
ATAGTTACTTCACACACACCTAGGATTTATTTTTCCTAAGTCTTTTCCTATCTTTATTATTCTTTATCCATTATCCTAAATTTTAGGGAGAATATTCCTCTAGGAGAATATTCTATTTAGTTTTCACTCCAGTTTGACTAGTTGAGTGGAGTCTAGATGTTGCATTTGTTTTGCCACCATGCAACATTGGGATCATCACCAGCTAATTCAGATTATTCTTGGTATCATCACCAAACTAGCACATTACCCATGATTCCCTGATCTCCTCCTCACTTCACTATGTTTCAGTCAGTTAACTGAAGACTGGTAGACTAGTTAACTCAGTTATGTGGCAGTTCACTCTCGTAACTACCCGAGAGACTAGACTAGGTGGAATTTCCCTCACATAAATGTTGGTGTGTGTCCAGATCACTCTAGACCACCACTATGGCGCATTGGATTCACCTCCAATGTGCATTGGTTGAGTTATACAAAGTATATCATGTGTAAATTATTCATTATTCATTATGGTTAATGAGAATTCTTCTATTCTTTCTCTCTTGCTTCTTCTTTCTCAATTTCTCTCTGCAAATGTGTGTGGTATTTTATATCTAGATCTATTCTGTGTAGGTTCAACACATTTACATGGTATCATAGCCAATGGACTGCTAAGCAAAAGCTACACCAAATTATTTTTGCAGGTACCAAAGATTGAAGACAACGGAAAAATGGAATTCCCAAAAGAATTCATTCTTACACCTTACAATTATGTTGCTTGGAAGGAGGTAATAATCATGCATATCTAAACCAGAGGATTGTACAGGTTAACCTTGAATATAGAGACAGAACCAAAATCATCCAGAGAAAAATCCAAGTATCTAAATCGAATGGATGAAGCATTCAGAACAATTTGCAATCTCATCTCTGTCGATCTCCTTTTTCACATATCTTCCTGTAAAACCCCCAATGAAGCCTAGACCACCTTGGAAGGGCTCTTTGGAAAATAGGATGAGATGAGGGGACACATGCTCGAGGTGTAATTTCTCACATTGGATCCAAAAGGCTTCGAAAATCTCCAAGATTTCTTTACAAAATACGAGGATTTACTGTCGCAACTCAATGCTTACGGGGTTGATAAATCTAAGGAGGAGAAACAAATGGTTCTCACCATTCTCTCAAAAATTGTTGTTGAATTCTCCATTTTCGTATCCACATTCCATTCAGTCAAATTCTCCTCTGGAGCCACCTGGAAGATGCCTTCTCTTGAGGAATTTATCGAATCCCTGACACAAGAGAAAACCAAGCTCATCAACATGGGAAAAATAAAAGGCTCAAAGGCGCATGCACTTACTGTGAAAGATGGCAGCCATAAATATCATAAATCTAAAGATAAAGACAAAATTAAAGCTCATGCAAATCCGAAAAAGGAAGGGTACTCAAAACCCTTCACCAATGCCTCCGGATCCAAAGGTGGAAAGGGAATAAAAGGGGAGAAATGCACATACTGCCATAAAGGATTCCATCCATAATCCACATGCATATAGAAACAAATAGATCTAATGAATCAAATATTTCATCAAAATAACCTTGGATATCACATCCCCTAGGGTCCCAAGAAGAAGAAGCCAGAAGATCAAAATCCCGAGAAAGTAAATTCTAGCCATGCCTTGATTGCCATCAAATCCTCTCCCGATGCTTGGATCGTAGATTTGGGAGCATCACATCACATGGATGCCACAAAAGTAGTTTATTCTTCATTGGATGCATGCAAAGGTCCTCCTATTTTGATGGGGGACAACTCTCCAGTCAAAGTCACCGTCAAAGGAAGGATTTAACTCACAAACGAAAGCTTCAAGAATGTGTTGCACGTTCCCAAACTTTCTGTCAATCTTCTCTTCGTGTATTAGATGACGAATTCCATCACCAGAAATAAATTCATATTCACACCTAATGCAGTGGATATCTATGACATGCAAACCAATTCCAGGGTTTCTACCGGTGAGGTAAATCATCAATCTAGATTGTATACATGTTACCCATATTCTTGTTTACTGCTTACCCATGTTGATGAAAGTAGTATGATATGGAACGAAAGGTTCAAGCATTTTAATTTCAGATATATGCAATAGCTTAACAAGCAAATATTGGTTGATGGTCTACCAAGCCTCCATTTCTCCAAAGGAATCTATGAGGGATGTGTTCTTGGAAAACACCCTCAAGAGAAATTCAACAAAGGAAAGACTCAAAGATACTCCTCTCCTTTAGGTATGATCCATAGTGACCTCATGGGCCATTTTTTTCATCCATAAATCAACAAAGTGAGGCATGTTCTTATTTTGGTTGATGATTTCTCACATTTCACATGGATTTACTTTCTCAGGAAAAAATCAAATATCTTTCAACACCTCAAATATTTCAAAGCCCTGGTTGAGACATAGTCAGGAAAGAAAATCAAAGTCCTTCGAACTGATAACGGGGGAGAGTATGTCAACCATGAGATTCAAAATATTTTTCATGCAGCAGGGATTCAGTTTTAGCACACAATTCCCTATACTCTGCAACAAAATGGAGTTTTTGAGCGGAAAAATAGATCTCTAAAAGAGATGGCATCTTGCATGTTTCATGCAAAGTCACTTCCACCGATATTATGGGCCGAAGCACTTAATTTTTCAAACTACATCGAAAACAAATCTCCCCATAGATATGTCAAGGATAAGACCCCCTACAAGGCTTGGAGCAGCCTCAAACCGAAAGTGGCCCACTTTCGTATTTGCGATTCACGTGCATGGGCTCGGATTCCCTCTAAAAAGAGGAAGGAAATTGATCCACAAATAAATGAGTATATCTTTGTTGGATACCTCGATGGTGTGAAGGGATACAGACTTATTTATCTTTCCTCAGACCGGCTCATCATTGAGCGAAGTGTCCAATTCAAGGAAAGTGTCTTGCATGTACCTCAACAGCCGCATCCAGACACCTTCATTATTCCACCTATCTAAGATAATGAGCATGCACATGTTGATTGTTCTTCAGATGAGAGTTTTGATTCAGAGTGTTAGCACTGAAAGTCACCCTCAGATTGTGGGAGGATAAGCCCAGTACCCATTAGAGTTTTTTGTGGATGTTGGTTTTATGTGAGTGGAGGTCAATGTACAAAACTCAATATATGAATGATGTTCAACACAGAACTGGAAAATAAATGCACAAGGAAGTGAGGGCCACAACTAACTTCAGTCAATGAATTGAGTTTAAGTGTGAGCAAAGGGAAGACTTAGTGAGAAAGGTGAACACGACTAATATGAGCATCAGGCTTTCAAGAAGCATGGAGAAGAAAAACTCATACTCAAGATCACTCTTAAGCTCAAGCTTCAGACACTGAAATATATCCAAACAACATAGTCACAACAACACAATGATCAGACCTACATCACCATGCAGCTACAACAACTCAACTGGATCCTCCATGCCCAAGCCATTCAGTGTAAGAGGGAAATAGATAAAAAGGGAGCTGACTAAAACTAGTCATGATACCACTGTAATCAAACCTACATTACAACAGAATAACAACCCTCGATTGGATCCTCCATGCTCGAGTGTTTTAGCACAGTTTTTACAAAGAGATTAAAAGTGGTTGACTTCTATTAATATGAAAGTCTCAAATCATATACATAACCAGATAATAGTTATGGCATCAAAACATTACAAAATAAGGATCTCTGCTCAGCCAGTTGACGACCTTAAAAAAATATCAAAACTACTTATTTATACTCAGAACAATCCCCAACTATCAGGAGTGTGATCTGATCACTACATTCAAAGCATTGTGTCTGAGCAGTCTTCTATCAAACTATGCATGTATCCCTCTGTCATACGCGATCTCAGATCGGTTGCAGGAAAATATGTCCACAGGGGTACCACGGGTTGATGGTTCAATCCCCACGATCGGACCTTCCATGCCTTCCTTTCATTTATTAATTGAACCCTCAAGATCGGGACATGGCTTAGTGCCTAGGGGTGGCCACGTTCTTCTTGGAATGATTTCCACATGTCATTGCCGAATAGGTTTCTGGTGTCATGACCGACGAGTGTGCCACATGTCCATACTGATGAGTGCCACATATCCTCTTAAAACGATGACTGAGATCTCCTTCGGGTCTCTAGACTCCGGGAAAATGAAAACTCAAACTTATTTTTCCTTGAAGAAAAACATCCAGAGTTAAGGATCTGATGATGTGTGGCCTCCAGAGATTGACGGCTAAGATCCCTTTATGGCTCCGAAATTTGGGGAAATCAAATCTCAAACCTCGCCCTCTTCCATGCGCTTTTACCCAGAGCTATAGATCTGGCAACGCACATCCTCTTCAATCAATAGTTTTGTTCCCATTTCAAGACTTTGACCCCTTCAACTAAATCGACGGCTCTTCTACTCCCTTCTCGATCAACGATTGAGAGATACTTCGAGTCTTCGGAATTTTCCCCCCTTTTCTTTCCTCTGGAGCTCTAGATCTAGCACTGCGTGTCCATTTGAATCGGACAGCTGAGATTTACTCTAGGCCTTCAGGCTTTGGATGTTTTGAAAGTGAAACATGAAAAACCCCACAGAGGAAAAACCCCCGAAGTGAAGGATCTATTGCCACGTGCTTCGGCACTTCGGGACTTTGGCCACTTCAGGACTTCGGGTAGTTCGGGCCTTCGGGACTTTGGGAGGCACTGTCACTAAGATCAAAGGCTCCTTGTTGATTTTGATATCAATGTTCCACGATTGCTTTGGGAGTTCGGGCTTTGGCTCTTCGAAAGTTTTATGCACTTCTCACTTCAAAACTCCCGAATCTCATTTCCCTGAATGCTTGGATCGACTGCCACCTGTCCCCCTCAATATCAATGATTCATGCTTACTTCAGGGTTTTGCCCTGACGCTATACTTCGCTCAACTTTAAGGTTCCGAATGTCGGTGAGTCGTTGATCTGAATTGCTCCAGGAATATTCGTCGTCGAAAGACTAAACTACCTATTGCTTGTGCTTTAAGCCAGAAATAGACTGTTATGAAAGTTGTGTTTTGAGCTCAAGGATGATACCTGCGCAAGAAAAGGACCGGGTCAGCTTTGTGACCCTTAGACAGTATTATGTGATAACACAGAGGATTCATATGATCTAGATTCAGAGTCATTACAATTAGATGCAAATTCAGTGCATCTAGATGCAGATGCAGAGCCAGAGTAGAGGCCCAAGTGGGCCCAGACTACTCTTTAGGATGCAGGGGATCTTGTTGGCAATCCAGCTGATACTAGGAGGACTCGATCTAATTTCTAGGAGCCTCATATTACACTCACTACCACTGAACCATTTCCGTACATGCATATTTTCTTGGTTCATTCTTTATATCCACAATCTTATGGCGAGGCTACTGGAAATCCCTTTTGGGTATATGGCATGCGGGAGGAGTACAACTCCCTCCTAGAGAACCAAACTTGGAATCTGGTTCCCCTTCCTTATGGAAGGAAACTTGTCAGGTCTTGATGGGTCTATAGGACCAAGAACGTAGCAGATGGACAGATTAGAAGATACAAAGCAAGGCTTGTTGCCAAAGGCTTTCAGCAGGTCCACGACATTGACTATGATGAGACCTTTGCTCCAATAACGGAGATGGATTCCATACGATTGGCACTTTCTATTGCGACATCCAAGGGATGGGATGTCCATTATATGGATGTGAAGAATTCATTTCTTCACAGTGTCTCTCTGAGGATATCTATATGGAGAAGCCCCAGGGATTTATGCAGGATTCCTCTTTGGTCTATTGATTGAAGAAATCTCTTTATGGCCTCAAGTAGGCTCTGAGGGAATGGTATGCCAAGATGGAATCCTACCTGTTTTCACGAAGCTTTATACATTGTAAATCAAACCCGAATGTCTACATGCTCAGGATGACTGATTCACTTCTACTCTTACTTTTGTGCGTTGATGATTTGTTGATCACCGGTTGCTCGACTTCAGCGATTGCTGCAGTCAAGACAATTCTGCATGACAGGTTCTTGATTATGGACATGGGTCCACTACAATTCTTCATGTGACTTGAGATCATCCAAGATGCATTAGCCATCAAACTGTCTCAGGCCAAGTATGCACGAGATCTCCTGGAGATATTTCACATGACAGACTACAAGTCTGCTCCGACTCCTTTCTTATCAGGAGTCAAACTTGAGGATGGAAGGGACACTCCAATGGTTTAAAACACACTGTACATACAATTGGTGGGGAGATTTTTGTATCTCACACACTCCAAACCAGACCTCTCCTATGCAGTTGGTGTAGTTTCCATATTCATGCAGGAGCCACATGAGCTACATTGGAAGGTTGCAAAGTGTATCCTTTGATACGTACAGGGCACCATCACCTTTGGGATTCATTATGCAACAGATACTACATTAGATCTCATCGGGTTCACTGATTCTGACTGGGCTGGCAATAGCACTAATCGCAAGTCCACATCTGCTTACTCACTCAGTCTTGGTTCCGGGCCTATCTGTTGGTCGAGCAAAAAATAGGCTTCTATTTCTCTTTCTTCAGCCGAGGCAGAGTACATAGGGGTAGTTAACATAACCATTCAATATATGTGGCTACAAAATTTTCTCACTGAGTTGGGCATCCAGTTTCATCGGTCGATCGTCATCTGGTGTGACAACCAGAGCACTCTGAAGTTCTGCAAAGATCCATTTTAGAGGCAACAAATTAAGCACATCAAGATCCACATGAACTACATCTGGGACTTAGTACACAAGGGGATCATCAACCTACATTATTGTCCTTCAGCATAACAAACGGCATACATCTTCACCAAGACCTTCACTGAGTAGAAGTTCCATTCTCTATGAAGTCATCTTGGAGTGAAGGTCACAATTGCCTAACAATTGTAGTTATTATTTTTACATACATTGTACCTTGAGAGGGGAGGGGGGGGCGGGGAATTTCCCATGAGTTTTCCCCTCTTTCCTCACTTTATTTCAGGGTATATTTTGTATTTGGGTGCCTAACATGGCCTCGTTGCCAAGACCCATTCTTTATTTTCACCATAGTGATGTTCAGGGGGGTGTTGGAGTTACTTCACACACACCTAGGATTTATTTTTCCTATGTGTATTAGTCTTTATCCATTATCCTAAAGTTTATGGAGAATATTCTCTTCAGTTTTCACTTCAGTTTGACTAGTTGAGTGGAGTCTAGATGTTGAATTGGTTTTGTCACCATGCAACATTGGGATCATCACAAGATAATGCGCATTAGCTTTGGTATCATCACCAGACTAGCACATTACCCATGATTCCCTGATCTCCTCCTCACTTCACTTTGTTTCAGTCAGTTAACTGAAGAATGGTAAACTAGTTAACTCAACTAGGTGGCAGTTCACTCTCGTAACTACCCGAGAGACTAGACTAGGTGGCAGTTCACTCTCGTAATTGTTGGTGTGTGTCCAGATCACTCTAGACCACCACTGAGGCACATTGGCTTCACCTCTAGTGCGCATTGGTTGAGTTATACAAAGTATATCATGTGTAAATTATTCATTATTCATTACGGTTAATGAGAATTTGTTACAAGGGAAAAACTCTCTATGGCCAAGGGTAAACCACAACAGATAGGTATGACTACAGAAATAAACTCAATTCCAACATGTGTTATATAAACTAATGTGCAATATGAGGAAGAATCCTACCTTGATCCAATCGTTTGATGTTGTTCCACTGTTGAGCACTTTGACCCAAATCTTTACACCTGCAAGAAGTTCTCAACTAACAAGCGATGCAAGTATATAGTGGCAATATATAAAAGGAGTTAGCACATCAGATAGCACAATCCATTAATAAACATTACAAACATGCCCATGGATAATAATCATATATTTGCAAGATATCGATAGGATGGGAAAGGAGTATTTCTATTAATAAATGATCAATAGAAGTATCAACATTATAGACTTCTGTGTCGGCACGGTTCGAAACCAAGAAACCAAGTTCCTTCCAACTGGGTCTCCACCACTTCAATCCTCCATCAAAGGCAAGCTCATAGCAAAGAGTTAATGAGGTCCTCTCGACAATAAGGAAAGAGCTTGGGGGCTGAACACTGTGTTAACACTTGAGGGACAAAGGGATGTAGACTCAATATGAAGTAATTTCTCCATAGTAACTTTGCTCTCAAAGTTGAATGATTTCTCCTTTTTTTCCATAGCTTGAAATTGTGCTCTTATAGCCTCCAGAATGCAACTGAAGGGCCGAGTTGAAACGTTTCCAGTATATGGAAGGCCAAAGATTAGAGATATTTTGTCGTGACATGGAAACCCGACCTCATTTTGTATTTTCTGGCACAAATCCCGATATACGCGAGTTGTAGTGGAGCAGCAAGCATATACGCATCTTGCAAAGCAGTTAGGGAGTGTATATGTGGAAAAATATATATTTTTGGCTCTGGATTTATCAAAAAGGGGTTGATAAGTCTGCATAGGGAAATGGAAAAAGGCCCTTTGTGCAAGATAGCAATGGTGAGGCAAATCTTGCTATAACAGATGCCCCCCTAATGTGTGAGATCAGAGGAGTATCTGCGATGGCCGAAATACATTATAAATAACCCAGAAGTGGAGTGGTAGAGAACCAGCTGGATGAACTCAATTGCTCATTACATTATGTACTGATTTTGCATACATGGCTGCCAAGAATACAATGCAGATCCATGTGGAAAATCTACCAACAAGTGTTCATGGCCATGAGTAGGCAAGTATAAATGTGGTTACATGCTAATAGATGTCATAGTCATGAACAAGGCCCAGTGAAACCAATCTCAAAGTCAATCTGAAGATATATGTATACCATGGAGTACAATCTAATATCCCATGATCGATGAAGTCAAATAGGTATTGGTCCAATGAAATGGAAGCAACAACTCAGGAAAGTTGTGTCCACAAAGTGATGTCTTCAAGTCTTCAATACAATCCGCCAATGGTGCAAGTCTACATCATGTGAATAAATGAATTGAGGTTGAACACGATGAGACATCGTTTGATTATCGGTCATTGAGGTATACCGTTAAAAAATGTGAGACAACCTACTAATGATGAAAGTAGGTATCAAGGCACTAAGTACATCTCTACAAATGTGAATAAAGGAGCTGGTGTTGAACACTTGAGAGATCCATTGATCATGAGACATTGACGTATTCCCATCTGTCAATGGAAAGAGAGCCTACCACTAATCACTGCAAGCCTCAATGTACTCATAAAACTCTAGGTCTCGTATCCAGAATACATGAGCTGAAGTCAATGGAAAGAGGCCTACTGAAAGGAGAGCATTAAGGCATCTCTCATCAGTCAGCACAAGGAAAAAAGCAGGAGCTTCATGATTTGGTGGAGATCGGACGAAGAACATGTTCACGAACCAATGACCTTGTGCATATTTCGCATGTGCCAAATGCAAGTGGTACATGAAAAAGACCCTCTGAATAACAGCCAATGATGAAAACTGCTGACAAAGGCGAGGAAACCACCAATAAGGCTAATGGAATCCAAGACACTACACGAATCCCAAAGTGTGAATAGATGTCTTGTCGTCGAACACAAGGGAAACCACCCAGTCAATGTCCCATGATGAAATGTCGATTGTTGGGTTCAAGTTGACCTACCAATGATGAAACTAGGGTCAGGGTGCATCATAAGACCAAAGTATCATGTGATTCTAAGACAAACTAAGGGTATGACCGACATGCAAAGTCAATATTTCTCAGGAGTGGTCGACACAGGTTGATAGACTTCCCTTGAACAAGAGCATGAGACATATGGTGGACTCTGGAAGCATAGACTTAATGATGTGACAACTAGATGCAGGAGGCATCCATAATGTTATCTGTAGTGACTGAAAGATTAACCAGTCTGTAGAGAAAATTATGTAACGATATCAGCTTCCTAAAACCATGCTAAACCCAAAATTATGATGACGCAAAGACTCAATAACTTTGTGCTCTATTCAAAGGTGACATGACTGCTGCCAATTACAATATAGTACTCTCTTCTCGCCCGTCTTTTTTTTTGTTTTTTCATAACAAGTGAATGTTATGATACAGAGGAGGGAATGAGTGTCGCAAGTAAGAAAAACTAGTTCCAGCAGTGGAACGTGTTAATGTTTAAGCCATTATTATAGATGTTTTCATTTCATTAGATAACAATAGCATAATCCAAGATCACTGAGAAATACACAATCACAAGAAACACAACATTTATCCTAGGAAACCCTCTAGGGGAAGAAAACCCAGCAAAACTTCCTTAATATAGATAGCCAATATAGTGCCAAGAGATCTCTTATGATAATACAGAAAGTCATCTCCTAGATATGTGCCACTCTCTCTATCCTTTGCCGGTATCAGATCAGAACTTGTCTCTCAAACTGAGCAAGTGAGTTATGTCCAAGTGAGGTGCTAGCCTCCTTTATTTATACAAGTCTGGCACATGTGAAGTGTCTCTTCACTGGCAGGGTTGACTTCTTCAACTAGGTGGGTAAACCCACCTTTATTATATTTATGGGTCTCTTTATTAACTGTTGGGGCCGAATTTTTATTCTACCTATTACAATTGTCTTTTGACCAATCTGCAAAAGGGGATTTGGTCCTATTACAATAACCAACATGATCAATCCAAAATGGGGATTGATCCTATGAATAATATATCAATAATAATAAGAATACTCTTTGCAGTTACATTATTTCAACACTCCCCCTTAACAAGAAGGGTAT
>ML800918.1:185842-256565 GCA_009831015.1 Picea engelmannii | reverse complement strand
CCTTAATATAGATAGCCAATACAATGCCAAGAGATCTCTTATGCTAATACAGAAAGTCCTCTCCTAGATATGTGCCACTCTCTCTCTCCTTTGCCGGTAACAGATCAGAACTTGTCTCTCAAACTGAGCAAGTGAGTTATGTCCAAGTGAGGCGCTAGCCTCCTTTATTTATACAAGTCTGGCATGTGTGAAGTGTCTCTTCACTGGCAGGGCCGACTTCTTCAACTGGGTGGGTAAACCCACCTTTATTGTATTTCTGGGTCTCTTTATTAACTGTTGGGGCCGACTTCTTATTCTGCCTATTACAATTGTCTTTTGACCAATCCACAAAAGGGGATTTGGTCCTATTACAATAACCGACATGATCAATCCACAATGGGGAATGATCCTATGAATAATATATCAATAATAATAAGAATACTCTTTGCAGTTACATTATTTCAATAGAATGTACCCATGCTCAATGCAAGAAAATGCATGTGGGAGATGGACACTCAGGGTGATGTTCCCTCCAGGGTATAGCGTGTCAAATTGCAAAGGATATAAACAAGGCTCTGCTTGGTTAAGGTTGCAAACTGCTTGGGCCATGGTTTATAACGCAAAGTGAGAACTGGATAAAGGCTCAATACTGCAAGCAAGGGTATGAGATGCAATCACAATTTAACGCCAAAAAATGTCCTTTTTATATCTTTTGGTCTACTTGGTGTGAAAAAGGGGTAAACTTGTGCCAAATAGACGTCTTTTCAAATCCAATTTACAAGTGTGAAAAAGACAAGTTCACTCGGCGATCTTTTCCATTTTTGATAGCGATTCGGAAAAGAGCTTAACTAAGACTCATTATCTTTCAAATCCAATTTTAACGAGTGTGAAAGGGACAAATCACTCGACGATCTGTTCAATTTTTAATAATGAGTCGAAAAAGAGCTTAACTAAGACTCGTTTTTTGGGAGTCCGCAGGTAATAAGGTTGCGTGTGTATGAATGAGAAATGAGGCTCATTGTAAATTCATGTATCGAATTCTAATGGACTCCTGGTCCTAAGGAAAAAATCTTGGCATGGGCACCAAATGACAAAGAGGTTCTAACTAGGGTACCCATGTTTGGTAAGTCTCTACCATTTATTAGTGATGCTATGATAGCAGATGGAGGTTAATGCGTCGCAATAAATGGGTTCATACCTAAGGCGTAAAAAGTGGTAATTGAAGCATAATGCAAAATTGCACGATGTAGTGAATACCTATCCTATATGCTAGGTTATGAATATACCTGCCTAAGGAGACGAACAGCCAACCATGGTGTTGAAATATGTAAGAAAATTGAGCCGAAACTACAAAAACCATCTTAAAACCATTTTTGAATTAGTCCATTAGACAAAATAATAGCATAAAACTCTATCAAATGGGTAAAAATGTTTTATAAATTGTAATAAAATCAAAATTTAATATGTCATTTTCATTTTCACCCAAAATAGTGCAATTTGGACTAACATACCTCCAGAATTCAAACGGTGATCACGGGAGCAATAGGCAACAGAATTGCAAACCGTCTGGTCCAGGTAACTCTTCATCCCATCCTCTTCAAATTCAATGGTTTAAAATTTTGAATTAGGCTGCATTGTTTTAGTTTTTAAGGGCGCAATTTGAGTTTTTCGGTATACACAGATTTCTACTAATATGTCACGTATACGACCAGATATATGCCCCTGTGTGAACTATAGGGAGTGTATATCAGGCCCTACCCACGATTGTTCTTGGATAACCCAGGTATACATGCACAAAATAGAAAAAAATAAGCTTCTAACTCAAAAATTGATTTGGTTTTTGCAGGATGGTGTTGGAGTGGAGGGAGAGAGAGCATGAGGAGGTAGATTCAGCAGTGGAATGGGATCCAGTGGCTCAAGCAACATTAAAAATATGTGGTCTATACAAGTTTTTGGCTTTAAAAGGAATGAGGGCCCAAGTGAGGTTATTGGAAATGTTGGTGGGCTATTGGGATCCAGATAGCGAGAGATTTATCCTTGATGGACAACCATTAAGGATCGAAGTAGAGGACATCTACTTCTTGAAAGGACTTTCACACTGAGGAGAGGTCATGGATCTCAAGTCACGCGGGTTCGGGAGTGGGATGAAGGTCAAAGAATACATCGAGGCCCACTATGTTGCAGGGACTCCCATGGTGGGAAGTCAAATCCCTATCCGGGCTATAGGTAACCTCAGTCTGAATATTATTGTGCTCATGCTTACCAGGATCATAAGGTCAGCCTCGCTACATCAAGCATCAAGACTGCTTATGTTTTATGCACTGGAGTGTGCGAGACCTACCATGTACGATTGGTGAACCTCACTGCTGACCAATATGAAAGATCAACTAACAGAGTGCAAGCAGGGGGCAAAGCAAAAATTCGTGTTTGCCTCTATCCTTTATAGCTTCTTTTTCGAGCAGATCCCAAGCCTAGGACCTAGAGTGGAGATTATTCCTAGAGGGCCACGCGATTCATCTATGGCACGATAGATCGAGGTCATGATACGGTAGGGGGGAGGTAGGGTGGTGACACCCTAAAATGATGATTTTTTCTTCTAGTGGAGGAGACAAATCATAGCTCTGGACGAATCTCCCTATGCGGGAATTGATTTCAGAGGTGATCCTGATATGCTGCTTCCACCAGGAGACACCTACGGCGCCATAGGTAAACAATATTTTTTATATATTTCATTTTTTGTATTTTTGTATTTAAAAGAACAAAAATATTTTTTGGATGGTGTTTTTAAATATTAACTAGATACTTGTGTGGTTGCAGACATGGGTCCCCAATGGCCAGAAGGATTCCTATGACATAGGTGGAGGCACCGGGCAGATGAGGCAGTGGGAGGAGAGGTGGAGAGAGTCCTTCAGAACATGCAGGGAAACCTGTCGCGTTTGAAACAGAGGATTCCTATGGTTCAGGTGGAGGATCTACCTGAAGCCATGCAGAGGCAGGTTGTCGGTGTACCTAGAGCATGGGTACGACTCTTCCATCGTCTCGCCAATGCCGTGGTTTTCTATCACGAGACTCATCCGGCGCCACAGACGTAGATGTCATGGGACATGTATATCCGTTATATATGTATTTTTGAGGGTTTTAGCCCCAATTTTGTAATATAAAACACCATATTTTTTGGAAATATATAAAGAGGGATCTTTGGCTATACTTATATCTTACAATGTGTACATTGATTTAATGGTTTTCTTTGCTTTATTAATGTGACAAATTCCAATTCAAAACATAATTAGCGTAGGCATCGAATACATTATTATAACTT
Organism: Picea engelmannii; assembly: GCA_009831015.1. Classification (NCBI taxonomy): domain Eukaryota; kingdom Viridiplantae; phylum Streptophyta; class Pinopsida; order Pinales; family Pinaceae; genus Picea; species Picea engelmannii. Next base: position 253,267 of record ML800918.1, on the reverse strand, counting down.
CTAGGAATGTGAAAGTATGTAATAAACTCAAATTGTCGTTCTAAAAGACGTACCCGTAGGAATCGACGGAGTAATGTCGGATCACGCACATGGTAACGTCCGTTCAACTGATATACGACTAACTGAGAATCCAGGCGCACCTCTATAGAGAGAATACCATGTGAGATAGCATCACGCAATAATTTTATGACGGCGTTGTATTTGGCCACATTATTCATGGATGGCCCTAGGCATACACCACCTAAAGACACTAGCAGACCCTCAGGCGAGTAAATCAACCAAGCGGCAGAAGCTAAGTTCTTTGTATGACGACTGGCTCCATCTACGAATCCTACGTAGACCAAAGACTCTGTTGACATCTGCCAACAAAAGGGAAAATTCAGTAAGCAAGCCAAAGACAAAAAAGGGGAAAAGGTGTATATGCACTAAATTTACATTAGTATACAAAGAGTTTCACCCAAGCCCAGGGCTTAAGCGTAATACCTTTTTAAGTAGAGCCCATTTCTAGGCTTAGCCAATTTATTCCCTTCATAATCTTCCAACTCGTAGGCTCCTTTTTCTAGAACACGTCGCACGATAGAAGGACCATGCCACATGGGTTTAAACTTGCCTGCCCCTAGCGGTTCTTTGGCTTGGTCATACAAGAGGACCAAGTCACTCTCAGCATACAACCGAAGACATAAAGACTTATCGTACTGAACCTTGACACGTTTCTTGTTTGCCTCGATAGCCATAAAGGAGTCCCAACGCTGCTCGTCAAGACTCTCTAGGTGTACAAGGCGTCGCTCTAAATCCAAAGTGTCAGGTAGGAGCTCAACTGCCAATTTGAGAGAAGGTATTTTGCATTCAATGGGAAGTATCAACTCCACACCGTGTACTAACTGAAAAGGAGACAAATTGGTGGCAGTATTAACTGAGGTTCGGTATGCCCAAAGTGTCGGATATAACATGATGTGCCAGTTGGAATTGCTCTAACTGACAGTTTTTTGCAAGATGGTCTTGAGAGACTTATTGACGGCCTCTACTTGCCCATTTTCCTGGGGGTAATAAGGAGACGAGTGATCATATTTAAACCCCAGCTTGGACACTAGTTCTATCATCATTTCATTTTGAAAATGACTACCATGATCAGTGAAAATATCACTCGGGATACCGAACCGAGCGATAATTTGGTTGAATACAAAAAAATTTGCAGTCTTCCCATCGGATTTCACAGTAGGCTTGGCTTCGGCCCACTTGGTGAAGTAGTCTATAGCCACGATAATGTGTTAATGCCCCCCAACCAAAGTTGGGTTGCAATCAATGAAATCTACTCCCCACTTGGTGAAGGGACCGACGGTAATGACTGCGTGAAGAGGGGTTGGGTGCGAATGCATTTTTCGAGTGAACACCTAGGAGGGGTGACACTTCTTAACCACTTCAATACAATCTTTAAAGATGGTGGGCCAGAAGTAACCAGCTCGCAAGATTGTTTGGGTTGTCGCAAGCCCGGATAGATGACCACCACAAGCCCCTTTGTGGCAATCATTAAGGACTAACTCGGCTTCCTCGTGAGTTAAGCAATGACGTAAGATACTATCTATTCCCCAATGATACAAAGTGTCGCCAACGATTGTATACTTTTTGTCTTGGTATCTAACACATCGTCGATCATCTCGCGAGATATGCTGAGCAAACTTCAAGGTTTGAAGATATAAAACAATATCTCCATACCAGGGGTCGGACGACAAGACGAGGGAAATGTGTTCATCTACGAACGAATCGACATGAATAACATCTTCGTCTAATCATGGGAAATCAGATATTAACTCTGCAAAAACTAGTGATTTCTTGGACTTGACCGAAGCAAAGTCAAGATCAAATTCTTATAGGATGAAAATCCATTTATTATATTTTTTGCTTGTGATACGTCTAGTGAGGACGTATTGAAATGGATTAACATCGGCAACCACAGTAGTTTTGCAAATCAATATATAGTGTCGTAAACGTTGGACTGCATGGACGGCAGCCAAAGCTAGCTTTTCAACGTGCGAGTAATTACACTCAGGATGGACTAAATTTTGACTGAGATAGTAGGTGACATGCTCACGGAGCTCATCGTCCTCCTGAACTAGAACCATACCAATGGTCTCTTCAAACATGGCGATATATAACGAGTAATCTCTACTGTAATTAGGAGATTTCAGAAAAGGGGTCGATACCAAGGCTTTCTTTAAAGCATCAAAAGACTGTTGGGCTCACTCATCCCAGATAAACGGGGTGTCTTTCTTCAACAGGCGCATGAAACCCTTAGTGATATTGGCATAATTCACAACAAACCGACGCAAAAAGTTAGCTTTCCCCTGTAAACCTTCAAGCTTTCTAATCGTGCGCGGGGGAGGGAACTGAAGAATTGCCTCAAACTTAAGTGGATCTACCATGATCCATGTCTTAGAGACTAAGAATCCTAAGAGATGGCCAAATCTAATGCAAAAGATGCATTTATGAGGATTGAGTCGGATTATATAGTAGTGGCATCTTTCAAAAACTAGTCGAAGGTGCGTAGCATGATCCACTCTCTTGTGAGAGTGAGCAACAAGATCATCGAGGTAAGCTTCGACTATGTGTTTGAGATCATGAAAAGAGAAAGTCATGGCTCGTTGGAAGGTTTCTCCGGCGTTTTTCAGGCCGAAAGGGATTTTCCGGTATGAAAACATGCCCCAAGGACATATGAATGTCGTCTTATGTTGGTCTTTGGGTTTGATCTGGATTTGGTTATAGCCTGAAAATCCATCCATAAAAGAAAATATTTTGCTTCCCGCACACTCATCGATAATATGATCAATGAAAGGCGTGGGGAAGTTATCTTTAGGACAAGCCTTGTTCAGGTCGCGAAAGTCCATACACACGCGGATGGTTCCTTGCTTTTTATTCACGGGAACGGGGTTGGATGCCCATTCGGTCAAGGGAACCAGGTAGATAAAGTCGGCATTAAGTAGCTTCTCTACCTCTGCCTTAATAGCTGGGGCCTTCCTAGGATTAACATCTCTAAGACATTATCAAATGGGTTTAGCATCCGGGTAAGTCCTAATCTCATGTTCGACAATACAGGGGTCGATCCCTGGAATCTCTTCATATGACCAAGCGAATATGTCTCGAAATTCTTTGAAGACGTTGGTGTAGATCAGATTCTCTTCTGGCAAACAATCTACACCTATATTTACATTTTTTATATTGCCAGGGGTACGAGAGATATCGATTTGGATGGTAGGAGAAATACTCGCCATATTCCCTTGGGCGTAAATGCCATGTGTATCAAGTGGAACTACGGCATGACCGACTATCTCACTTGGGGTAGATATAAAATCATCTTTATCAATTCTTTCAAGACTTGGGAGAAAATAATATCGATGATGCATATAGTCCCAAGGTCTCTCAGAAACATTCATGGCTTCAAGGATGGCTTCGTCCGAAGGAAAAGTCTCATCCAAGAAATCATGTGAACAAGATAACGAAGTGGACCACATGGGCCTAAGAACTAGATCCTCCTCAACCATCTATGAGGGAACGGGATCGGGATTGGCAGAAGAGTCAAGGATAGATTGATATGCAATCTCTACTTCCGATAGTGGCATAGCCATGCCAGCATGTGACTGACCTTCAATCGACAAAGTCGGAGAAGGTAGGGTCCAAGGGTCACTAAAATAAGAAGAGCGGAAAGGGATGGACCTATCTACTAAAGAGGGCGTATTGGACATGGTGTAAATGTGGTGAGTTGGTGTCAATAAGTCGAAAGTACCCATGAGGGAAGACTACATTCTGACACTGATATTCTCAGTTTTCGACTGAGAATTTTTGACCACAGGGATCAACGGTCCAACAAATGCGTTCAGTCTAGAGTACGCAAAGGATAATTGGTCGATCGTCACAATCTCCCCTTGATGAGGAAAACAAAGCGTGCAGAAAACAGACAATACGACGGTGACCATAGCATAATTCCAATTGAGACCTAGTAACAGGTTATAATCGAGAGGTGCATCAACTACCTCTACTTCCACCTCTACCGTCTTCCCACCTAACTCGACCGGAAAGGTGGGGAGAATACCATGAGGGCAAAAGGAATGACCGTTGAATTCGGTCAACATGGTTGACAACTTTGAAAGGGTTGGAGAACCGATAACTTTCCAACAGACTAAGGACATCACGCAAGTGGAAGCACCTTCATCAAGGACCACTCGTTTGATGGTATGTTTAGAATACTCCATGTGGATTTGGAAAGCCACATGTTAGGGTAAGCGAGGCTTCATGGCCATGACATAAAACTTGATGATATTCGAGCCACTAGGTTCTAGAGCTCCTAAGGCAGAGAGTAAGGCATTCTTCTATGATGGACATGTCTGGAGTACCTCCAAAGCAGACATCATGCAAGTTGTTTGGCCTAGATCCTCAACAATAGAGTAGTTCTAGGCGGCCCTAGCATTAGGGTTATGGGTAGAGAACTTGGATACTCCTTTCAGAATATGAGGTGGTGGCTCTAGTTTCTCGATCTGTAAATTTTTCTCCGGGGGTGGATGAGGAGCTTCTAGGCTGGTACTAGCTTTTGAAGAGCTGTAATCTCGAGAGCGAGTGGCTATATCGATTTTTTCATTGACCATATTGATACAAACACGGTCGCCATCTTGTAGTGGTGGATTTTGACTCCCACCAAGCGCATTTTTGGCGTTCGAAGAACTTGAGGCTAAGTGTTGGTTCTGAGGAAAAGGATTCGTTAGCACAGTGGGCGGAAGATTTAAAAGCCTCGCAGCCTCTGCAAGTTTGCGGCATAAGTGTGTAAGGTGATCATCCGTACAAAGTTTATAAGGAAACTTAACCTTACGCTTTTCTTTTGTGCCTTCTCCAGCATTATCGTTCTGTTTTCCATTATTATTATTGTCCTTGGGTTTATTCTTCCCACCTCTACGATTATTTCAACCTTTCCATTTATTCCCATCTGGTTGTTGGTCACCATTTGGGTTTTTCAACGACTGCACGGATACATCTGCCGATTGGGTGGGTTTGGAGGATCCAAATGAAGTTGGTCCTCTGGTAGACTTCGTTGCCGAGTCTGTGGACTTTACATTGGTGGACCCCACAATGTCATCAGCATGGGGCCCAGGACCCTATCTAGGATCATGAGTCGACCACGGTGCGTCGGGAAGAAGGTGGTATAACATCCCAGACTGAGAATAGATAAAATAGAATTGTTGGGCTCTAAAAATTGCCTCTTCCTCACTGAAGACCCTGAAAGTAGCAACGTCCTTTAAAATAGGAGCGTGCAAAGACTTTAAAAAACATTCTAAAAGAAATTCTAGGGGTATGGGATTCTTAACTAACCGTCTTCACCTACGCCATTCCTGGATATGGTCTGAAATATGAATGCCGGAACCTTGGCGTAAAGTTGACAAAAGTTCAAGGCCAGCATCGTAATGAATGGGTAGTTGAAAATGGTTAAGAAAGGCTAGCACTAACTGTTGAAAATACCCATATGTCCCCCTAGGTAGCTCAATATACCATTGTGATGCGACCCTGATAAGAGTGCACTGAAACAATCGTAATCTAATAGAATCGTGATTCGAAGAATTCGATGAGAACCAGAGGTGAAAAGTAGTGACGTGGTCACCTGGGTCCTCTCCATTCTTACCCTCAAACTTTGGAATGTCTGACGGAAGCTTGGTGGGGACAGGGGGCCATGTGGGATCATGACTCACCGGGTCGTTCATTAGTTTAGACAAATCTGGAAGATTAAACATGGCCAGAAAGGGAATACGGGGTTGCGACAACTGACCCCATCCTCCCACAAAAGACTAAGTATTAGGATTTGTGTTCCATCCAGGATTTTGGTAACGACAAAAACCTTGTTCGGAATTAAAAGACCCTCCTCCGGGTAGATTCTTGAAAGATGGATTGGGCATCACTCCAGCAGGAATGTTCTGATAAGGGTTATGAAAATTGCCCCTGGTTGGATTAGCTCCAAACTGAGGGTTGTTAAAACTTCCCCCAACTGGATTAGATCCAGCTTGGGGGGTGCCCAAGACATAAGATTGACCTCCTCCTTGTGGGAATCTAGAGGATTGAATTGGATTCGTTATGCCAAAATTATTGGTCGAATTCGGCATCGAGGGGATAGGGATATAGGACGGAACTTGTCCGCCAACTTGGTTGTTCCATCCAACCATAGAAGGATTAGACCCGGGGTTAAGGAAGGGGACACTTCCTACATTAGGATTTTCTTGGGGAACATGAGAGTTACCAAACAAAAAGGGAGTGTAAGGAGGTGTAGTGCCCCTAGGTCCAAGGCTAGTGTTATGGCCAGCAGTTGGGATGGCAGTTGAAAACTGCGAAGTGAAACTTGGCATACCATAAGAAAATGGACTAGTAGCCATGGGGATGGTCTGAACATTGTAACTCGGTGAGTGTCCAAAACCCCCAAAAAGGTTAGAGGCAAGAGACGAAGCATTGACTACGGGCCGAGCCATAGTACCGGTGTAGGCCTCCGGTACTGCAACTGTAGCGGCTACAGGTGTCGAAGGAGTGAAATTAACTATAGTGGGGTTGGGAGTTGATGAACTCCCAGTGTTCTGAAGACTAGAATCAGTACTCATCATTTTCAGATCACAAGTCTGAAAGGTGGATGTGTGTGTACCACTCCCGATAACTCTACGCCTTTTAGAAGGAAATAGCTCGAAAACCGATGGTAACTGTAACAACCGACGGGACCTGCGAGGAAGATGGTTTGACTCCACGGTGACTTATGATTCTCAACAAATAAAATATATCCTAAGGCCAACTAGTAATCAAGGAGCATACCAAAAAGTCAAACGGCCAATATGCATGCAAACAAGCTAAAGTGGTTGAATGGCCTCCCTCACTAAAGAAGGTATGCCTCGTCCAGGAGGGACCTGAGACTCCCTGCTAAGGTTTGGAGGTAAGAGAATCAGTTATAAGGTCCCTCGTAGGGTTAACAACCAATCGGTCAGTTCCCCACGAAGAGTTAATCTTCCATAAAGGTTGTGTGTTGTCTGACCCTTATCTGACTCATGATACAAGTAGAATAACTCCTGCAACTAATCAACCACTGTATAACCGATGCACAGGCGAATATTCGTAATTTTGGATTAATGTATGAGTAGGGTAGCAAGGCCTAAAACCTTGAAAGTACCACCTCTCACAGAGGTATGGATACTAGCAAGATCCCCAAATATGAATAAATCCATAGAAATATCTCTGACGCTAGGTGATTATCCAGGGGTTATCCCTTCAAAAAACTTCGCGTGACCTCATTCTTAACTCCGGTGTGATCAGAGCCTCCTGATATTACCAATTATACAATGGATTTCTCAACTCCCTATCTCAGACACATATGTTGATTTAATTACCTTGGAGAAGTTTACTCACAAAATCTTATTTCGAGGCACTAAATCCTAGGCTAGTTTGTGCACCCTAAACAATAAAAATCGTTACTAATCAATTTTAGTTTAAAGCATAAATTTTATTGGCCATGATTACTCAAAAAGGTATGAAAATGAAACTCATGGTGTTATGCCTCTGCATGAAAATAAAAATAGATATAATGCAAAGCCTAACTTTAACTTTCCAGTGAATGATATTCTAAATAAAAACAGTGCAATCTTCAATTTTAACTCTGCAACTTAGAAGTAAAATGCAATCCTTCGCTAAATGTGTTAAGCTAATGATAAAGGTTCCAAGACAAAAATACCAACCAAAGCAAAATACCTATTTCTTTTGTATTTTCAATGTATTAAAAAGAAAATGCATGGATTGATAAGCGACTTGATATATAAATTCTACTGTGTATAAAAGAAATCACTCGAGCATAATACCAAGTAGCTAAGTAGACAACCCAACTACCAAGGACAAATAAAAGACGGAAAACAAAGAGAAAGACGTCGCCCAAAAATTCAACTCCAAACAGGTTTCCTGTCATCCCGGATAATCTCAACAAGCACCATAGATACCCAAGAAGGCTCAGTGATCCTCAAAACCTACCCAGCAGACACTAAACCAATCAAGAAAGAAAGGGGAAGTGGCATACGTGATTGTTCAAGAGAAAAGGGCGTATATACGCCTCTTGCAGTGAGACAGCAAGTGTGTATATGCGACTGTCAAGGAAAAAAGGGCGTATGTGCTTTAAAATAAGGCCAGGCAAGGGTAAAAGGCTGAAAACTCAGACCCAGAGTGAATAGAATCTATCCAGCGGTGATACAACAATAAAACAAAGGAAAAAGAGCAAGGTAAGAAGAAAAATTACTTCAACCCTTAGAAGGAAGATAAGTCCCCAGTGGAGTCGCCATTTCTGTTACAAGGGAAAAACTCTCTATGGCCAAGGGTAAACCACAACAGACAGGTATGACTACAGAAATCAACTCAATTCCAACATGTGCTATATAAACTAATGTGCAATACAAGGAAGAAGCCTATCTTGATCCAATCGTTTGATGTCATTCCACCATTGAGAACTTTGACCCAAAGCTTTACACCTGCAAGAAGTTCTCAACTAACAAGTGATGCAAGTATATAGTGACAATATATAAAATGAGTTAGCACATCAGTTAGAAAAATCCATTAATAAACATTACAAACATGCCCATGGATAATAATCATATATTTTCAAGATATCGATAGGATGGGAAAGGAGTATTTATATTAATAAATGATCAACAGGAGTATCAACATTGCAGACTTCCATGTCGACACGGTTTGAAACCAAGAAACCAAGTTCCTTCCAACTGGGTATCCACCACTTCAATCCTCCACCAAAGGCAAGCTCATAGCAAAGAGGTAATGAGGTCCTCTCGACAATAAGGAAAGAGCTTGGGGGCTGAACACTATGTTCAGACTTGAGGGACAAAGGGATGCAGACTCAATATGAAGTAATTTCTCTAGAGTAACTTTGCTCTCAAAGTTGAATGCTTTCTCCTCTTTTTCCATAGCTCGAAATTGTGCTCTTATAGCCTCCAGAATGCAACTAAAGGGCCGAGTCAGAATGTTTCCAGTATATGGAAGGCCAAAGATCAAAGATCTTCTGTCATGACATGGAAACCCGACCTCATTTTGTATTTTCTGGCACAAATCCCGATATACGCGAGTTGTAGTGGAGCAACAAGAGTATACGCATCTTGCAAAGCAGTTAGGGAGCGTATATGTGGAAAAATATATATATTTGGCTTTGGATTTATCAAAAAGGGGTTGATAATTCTGCATAGGGAAATGGAAAAAGGCCATCTATGCAATATAGCCATGGTGAGGCAAATCTTGCTATAACAGAATTCTTCTATTATTTCTCTCTTGCTTCTTCTTTCTCAATTTCCCTCTACAAATGTGTGTGGTATTTTATAGCTAGATCTATTTTGTGCGGGTTCAACACATTTACAATATATATATATATATATATATATATATATATATAGATAGATAGATAGATAGATAGATAGATAGATAGATAGATAGATCACCCTCCTACCCATAAGAGAGAATAGATATTTTGCATGGTTTACATCTTCAACAATAATTGGCTCACAAAGAATGGAATGTGTCACAAGCGAGATTTGAGCCCAGGTGGGGAGAATAAAATTTATCCTCCCAAATCACCGAGCTAGACCTAATTGAATGTGTGTGTATGCATGTGTATGGATTTAATCCTAGGTGGGGAGGACAAAATTTATCCTCCCAAACCATCGAGCTATACCTAATTGAATGTGTGTGCACACACAAATGCTTTAATTTTCCTACAAATACAAAGTCAATTTAACTCCTTTGGAGATCCTAAATCACTTATTATATAACAATAAATAAATAAATGTTACTAAAAAAAATGACCACCATAGAATTGTTGAGATGTTGAAAATTCTAGGTGTGTTGATATTGTTTATTTTGTCCCATAACTTGGTTGTTTCTTTTAGAACTTGAGTTTTATCTCTCTTGGAATTGGGGTGTGTCATGAGTATTACACCTCTTCCATACCACTTCTTGCCCCCATTTTAGATTTGCCCCATGTTCTCTAGTATAATTACTCCCCTTTTGTCATCCTTTGTATATGTTACAATAATATATTTCAGAAAAATGATAGTAAGAGATATTTCATTTATAGGATAGGTTGGTTTTCAATTTGAAGTTTTGATTCCTTGTTTATCTGGCCAAGACTTTGAACTTTTGCTAGCTAGTAATTGTTGTTCACAATAAATTTTTCAAATTTAATAAGCAATATGGATCTCATCTTATGTTAGCAATGATTTGTCGGTTAATTAATATTGGTCCCATTGGGATTCAAGTCTTTCCAAAGATATTTTTGTGTTCATTCCAATGTTAATGAAAACAATTGGGGTCACATCCAAGTCCATGAGATTTTGTAGATACCCAAGTGAATATGGAATGGAACCTTCTAAGGAATTGTTAGATAGATTCAATGATTTGAGTGCAGTACAACTTCCAAGTGTTTGTGGAATGACACCGGTTAATAGATTGGTAGAAATGTCTATACCTAAAGCATTTTCAAGTTTCTCTTTCTTTAGAGGTAAGGGTGGAATAATTTCCTTTGGTGCTAAAGCAGTACTCTACAACAAAATAATAAATATTACAATAAATATCGCAAGAGAGTAATAAATATCATAGGAGTGTATAGAAATCATTGGCGTAACACACCCAACCCCCTATTGACTTTTAGGTTGGTGGGATGTTTGATTTTCTTCTTCTTGGAACTCGGGATGAGTATTTAGGTTCATTGGTGCCTATGATTTGTAATTTCTACTCAGAATTGGTATCTATATCTCATTCATTTCAAATACTCTATTGCATAATTATGGTTATTCTTATAATATGATATCCAAGGGATTACTTAAACACAACCCCAAAAAAACAAGTTGAAGTATTAGATTAGCTGTGTGAATCATATGATATGATGAACTAAAGGGAATCTTATATGCTACATACTTGGGTGTGGTTCATTAGATAGAATGACTGGCCCCATAGTGGCTAACAAATGATGGTAATTTAAAAATAAATAAATAAAAGGAACCTTAAGAAGTCATAAAAAAGAAGAAAAAAGACAAGACATACATGATCTTTGATATTCTAATGTGTAGCATTGCATTGATACAACATCTAGAGCATCTGCAAATGTGTGAATTGCATACTTTAGTAAATAAAAACAGAATTAATCTTAGTTTTTAGTAAAAACCAAAAAATACTTTTAAGACATGTCAATAAATCCTAATAGAAATTAAAACCGACAAGATTGCAAATAGTAAACACCATTCATATTTTTTTTTGTAAAATCCATATGAGAGGAGATGAAATAGTGATACTCACACACACACACACACACACACACATCATATGTGACGGCCTGAATAAGCTCCTCTTGGTTTCGAGAATAATTTATTGGAGTCGTCCGATCTTGGAGCAAACCTCCCTCAATCTTAAGGAGCAACAACGAAGTCAACATTGACTATGTTGTTGCTACGTTGGATCGAGAGAGGTTTGCTCCAAGAATAAGAGGCTACAATAAATTTTTCTCTATTGAATAGGGCCAACCACATGAAGGTGGAAGCTCTTATGGCCCCTCCCCCCCTTACACATCACTCTCAATTCCCCAATACCCAATCTATATTCTACTAAAAATATGCATTAAAAATATTCAAAAGTGATAAAAAGTGATTGTAAAGCTATAAATGAGGTTTAACATTCAAAGGAATATGTCATAAAAAATATTTTTTTATAAATGATATTTATCATTCAAAATATGTTACAAACATACTAGTTATATAATGTACATCTATTTGTCTTATAAAATTATTATACATCATCAATTTCTTTTAGTCTTCTTTTGTGTTTTCCAGTTCTTAAGTAATTCATTCATGTTCATGTCTTCATTTACTGGGTGCTCTTCAGCAGTTGATGTTGCTTCATTCCTTACACGTCGAGCATGTCTGGTCTCATACCCACGGCGTGAAGGCTGTTGTGAGGGGACATCACCTACAAAAATAAAAAAATATTAAATTTATATGGCCAATTTTTAAATATCATTGAAGTAGTTCATTAATATTAAAAAAAAACCTCTGCAATGTAATTATTTACCTGTTGGTCCACTAGTCGGCACTGTTGGAATGGCTTCCCTGTTCTCCTGATTATCTTCAGGTTGAGGAGGATTATGTGAGGGGCCATCAACTACAAAAAAAATATTAAATTTATATGGCTAATTTTTAAATATCATTGAAGTAGTTCATTAATATTAAAAAAAAACTCTGCAATGTAATTATTTACCTACTGATCCACTAGTCGGCACCATTGGAATGGCTGCCATGTTCTCTTGATCATCTTTAGGTCGAGGAGGCTCAACTACAACATTCTCTTCGATTGAAACGATAAAATTTACAAGGACAAAATCGTAAATGTATAAGTAATAAAAATTAGAAGTAAAAAATTTGTAAGTATATTATTAATATACAGCTATTTTACCATCGTTGGTCTTAGTCACAGGAACATCTTGGGGATGCACCCCACTGGGATGGGGCTTTTGGGGAGCACCATGATATTATGGTCGCGCTTCACTATCAACACTTTGTTGTCCAATGCTAATGGTTTCATTGATAGCGTTGCTCCCCTGATTAAAACAAAGTAAGACATTAAAGTTATGGATGATATCAAACAGTTACATATTTTATAAGTAATGAAAGGTTAATGTAGACTTATTTTTATTTACCTTATCCCGCAAATTGGATCTTGGGGTGTGCCCCATGCTTTTCCTATGATCAACTACGGCTTTATATCCATACTTGTAACTAAGTTGGATGTCTTCCTCTATGGTTTTGTTTCTTAAGTCGTCGCCATGCATTGCATAAGAGCATGTTTTTTTAATGTTTTTGGCTACAATAAACTAAAAGTTGTAAGGCGATACAAATAATGTTCTTAATATGTTTGGGTACTTACGATTCATGACTGTAACCTCAAGTATCCGCCCTAGCCTAGCTTGTGTTGGACATGTTTGGCAATCCTTTCTTTGGTTTCCTTCGAAGTGTCAGGAAACCTATCATCAAAATTTTCAAGCATGTTATATACCACACTTTTATTTAGATCTAAAGAAAATTAAAGGTATTGAAATCAAAATATTGTAATTTACCTTGGGGTACCTGTTATTTTTTCTCCTGATTTTTTCAATATCTTTTATTTTGCATCATCAACGATCACCTTCCACTCCCTCTCTACAATCTAGGGAGAACGCTCATACCTAGGGTTTCCTTCCAAGCTTAGTCTATAAACATCTCGCGTATATTTTAAATATTCTCTTACTACAGAGGTGGCCGCTTTTTTATTGAACGTGTCTACTCCAAAGAAGCCTTCGAGATAATCCATAAGTTATTTTTCTAGGTTGGAATTTTGGCAATTCCACCTCATGCGTAAGGTTTCCCAAAAAATAAACAAGACCTTTCTCTCCAGGTGCCTATAAAAATGGTCATTTTCTACACACAAAAAGATATGATCATTAATTTAAAAATAATAATCTAGATGATTTGTGTATGAGATGGACAACAAGAAATAGTTAAAATATGAAAAACTACCTAGGAGTCTTATTTGTTTTAATGGAATTCTATTATCGTCGACCAAAAATGTGCACGAAAGGGTCCCCATGTTGGTCACGCGTCTAGCTTTAGGAAATGTAACCATGTCAACCACATCATCGGCCTCATCTTTGTCACCACCTCTAGAGGTTGACCATTGTGGGGATGCTTGGGGGTGTGTGTCATGGCTCCTATCCAAATTATGTGTGGAAGATGGAGAAGTAAACAGTACTCTAGCATTTGTATGACAGCCTGCATCAGGACTCTGTGGCGTCTCTGTAGCGCCACTGCTACCAACACCAGGCTAAACAGGCTCCAAAAATATCTTTATAAAAAAGAAAATGTTTTTTTCGTGAGATAATGTAAAAGTTAAAAAATAGAGTTTCATAATTGAACATATGAGTACATTAAAAAAAACACTTTAAATTATTGTTATTACCTTATATGTGTTAAGTTGTGACATAAGGACATTGATCATTTCTAGGATGTCAATAGTTTGATCTGGACGGTCTAACAAGCTATCAAGTTCCTTGTTCTCTTTAATGATCTTTCTTTGCATATAAATCACAACTACTTACCTCATGTATTTTCCAAGATCATATATAACTTGTTTGACGTTGTTGTCAAAGTCGTTTGGGAGAGATAGAGGTAGAACATACTGTAACAAAAAAAAATGAATCGTTATTTGTTTCGACCAAAGTAGACAAAAAAAAAAACTTAAAAGATGTATAAGGCCATTATATATAAATATGTATACCAAAATTATTACCTTAATGAAGGTATTCCAATCATGTGTTTTTACCACACCAAATTCACCTTTCTTCGTTAAGATATTATTTATGTTTGAAGAAAAACCCGTGGGAAATTTAATTCTTTGAATGACCTATTTTACATCATTGTTTTGTTGCTCTAATAATAACCATGGAAGGTTATTTCGGTCTAGGCCATCTCTATTTGATCAGATCACACTTCACATTGCATGATTGATTTCCTGAATGTTAGTACAAATTTTGACAATTTTTTCTTTATCCCTCCTACCATCTATGATTCTCCATAACGTTTCTGTCAGATTCTTCCCGATATGCATTGTATCAAACAAATGAGATATTTTTAGCTCCTCATAGTAGGGAAACCTCATGAATTGAGTGGGATAACATTTCATTCCTCTTGGAATCCCATTATTAATACCTTCATGATGGCTGCCTTCATGAAGCATAAAATAAATCACAAAAATAATTATCAAACACGGTAAAATAAATTCAATGATTAAAATAAACATTCAAAACATTACATATACGATACATAAAGAAATTGTGTACCTTGATGATTTCTATTATATTCCAACCTCCATAGGTGAGGTGTCATTCTTCATGGTTTTAAACCAGTCTCTTCTATCCCATTGAAAAGATGTTTTTCAGTAGTACGATACCTATGGTTCTTAGGGAGGAGTTTATTATACTCATCAAACACCACCTTTCCTAAAAACTTTGAATGGCGATACTTCATCTTAGGACCAAAAACTGGACATGCAAATTTACCCTTTGTTTGAAGACCTGCAACAGATGGATTAATGTCAATTATACGACGAGATTATTTAAAAATTAAACATGCAGCATGATATCTTTAAAAAATTATACAGTATTAAAGAGAAATAGAAAGCTACATACCACAAAAATGTGTTAGTCTTGGGGGAATCATGAATTGTCCATAAAAGTATTCCACGGAATTTAAATTTCTTCTCCCCGATTGGTTTATTGATGTCATACATAGTGATGCCATCCCATAACTTTATTAGCTCATCGATAAGAGGATCAATATATACATTCATATCTTTAACTTGGTACTTACCTAATTGTTTGAAATTACACATAATTACTTTAACCATGATATGTATATATAAGTAAATAAATAAACAAAAGATATTATGCAAAAAATGAAACAAATGAAAATGTTACAGTCAAAAAATTAATGTAAGCAAATACCTGGAACAATCATTGTCAACATTATGTGCTCCCTCTTTATTGGCATCCAAGGAGGAATGTTATTGTTGATAACAAAAATAGGCCACACTGAGTAAATAGACATAATCTCTATGAATGGATTAACACCGTCATTTGCCAATGAAGTCCTAACATTACAAGGTTCATCTTTGAAATATTCCCAGGTAAAGAAGGATAGGTAAATAAGGAACATGTTCAAGAGATTGTACTTTCAGGCATTGTAGTGAAAGATGAATCCACGTATAGAAAGAAAGAAGTCAGGGCTCAGAGAGATGATGAATCTACCAATGAAGATGATGATGAATACACATCAGAGAAAGAATTTTTCTGAGCCATCCATCTTAGATACTCCCATGTAACATGAATATTAGACAAGGGGAGTCTATGCGATAGTCGTGACAAACCAAAGAACCATCCTTTGAGCATCTTGCAGAGTTTGAATAGACAGATCCAGAGCAGTCAGTTAGCAGAAGTACAATCAGTTGTAGTAGTGAATACTTCATGATAGTACAGTGATAAATGGGTCAACATTATGGACAGTGTGCAGTAGAGTCTTGGACATTATGGACAGAGATGGATTCATAAGAACACTTAGCAGGTTTGGACAGATATATGACAATGGACGAGAGCTTGGATTCATAGATTGGTTCAGAGAGTGGTTTAGAGACAAAGGAAAATTTTCATAATGGATGATAATTACACAGGAAATGGCTCAAACAATGCTAATGGATTAAAAATTGATAGATATTTTCTGCACACATGCAGTGCATACATCAATTCACATTCAAAATAGAGTAATTATTAGAAACAACAATGACAAAACTTCCTACGAGCTATGTAAAGGAATACCAACAAATGTGAAGCACTTCGGAGTATTTGGAGGCAAATACTACATCAAAAGAGAAGATGGAAGAATGGGAAAGTTTGACTCTCGTGTGGACAAAGGATTACTTGTTTGTTACTCAAGTACAAGGAAAGTATACAAGTGTTAAAATCTGAGGTTGAACAAAGTTGTGGAAAGCATCAATGTAACAATTGATGAAACAAGTGGAAAATAATTAAAGAAGAAGAAAATGAATCAATGGAACAACATTACGAAGAAGAAGCAGAAGATGAAGAAGAAGTAGAAAGGGAAGATGAAGACGATCAGATAGAAGTAGAAGAGAAAGTTCAGCAAGTGCCTCCAAAGACACCTAGCAAACAAGTACAGAAGAACCATCCTTTAGATCAGATTATTGGAAACAAAGATGCTAGAGTTGAGACTAGAAGAATAATTTGTTCACCAGAACAAATGCACCTAGCACTCTCATCTACAATTGAACCAAGCAATTTTGAAGAGGCCAGGGAGGATGAATTTTGGAATAAATCCATGGATGAAGAATTGTATCAAATAGAGAAGACTGACACTTGGGAATTGGTTCCAAGACCAAAGAATAAGAATGTGATTGGAACAAAGTGGTTATTTAGAAATAAATTGAATGAAAATGCACATGTTACAAGGAACAAACCTAGATTGGTATGTAAAGGATACGCAAAGGTTGAAGGAATCAACTTTGAAGAGACATTTTCTCCAGTTGCTAGAATGGAAGAAATCTGATTGCTCCTAGCTTATGCATGCTCCAAGAATATTAAAGTGTATCAGATGGACGTGAAATCAGCTTTTCTGAACGGGGAACTTGAAGAAGAAGTCTACATTGAACAAGCAGAAGGATTTTAGTTGCCATAGAACGCAGATTATGTGTGTAAATTGAAGAAGGCCTTGTATGGTCTAAAACAGGCTCCTAGAGCATGGTACTTTAGACTGGATAAATATCTACATCATGCAGGGTTCGGAAAAGGAAGTGCAAAAAACAACCTCTACATCAAGGTAACTCAAGATAGTATTTTATTAATTGAAGTTTATGTTGATGATATTATTTTTGGAAGCAATAATGACAAGTTAAGATATAAATTTGCAAAAGATATACATAATGAATTTGAAATGTCATTACTCGGAGAAATTTCCTTCTTTCTGGGTCTTCAGATATGTCAAAGAAACCAAGTAAATTTTATTTCTCAAACTAAGTATATCAGAGAAATGTTAAAGAATTTCGGAATGGAAGATTGCAAACCAGTTTCAAGTTGAGAAAAGATGATGATTCAAAGTCTACAGACCAAAGGCAATACAGGTCAATGATTGGTATCTTACTATATGTGACAGCATCCAGACCAGATGTAATGCAGGTAGTTGGACAGGTGGCACAATTTCAAGAAACACCAAAGGAATCACATGTATTAGCAATGAAGAGGATTTTTAGATATCTTAAAGGGACAGAAAAGTTTGGATTATGGTATCCAAAAGGAAATGATCTATCACTTATTGCCTACATAGATGCAAATTGGGAAGGTTGCATTGATTACCGACGAAGCACCAGTAGAGCAGCATTCTACTTGGGTGAGTGTTTAATATCATGGTTAAGAAAGAAACAATCATCAATATCCTTATCTACAGTCGAGGCAGAGTATATTGCAGAAAAAACATGTTGTACAAAGGTTCTATGGATGAAACAAACTCTGACAGATATGCAGGTTGAGTATGATGATCCCATTCCAATCTATTGTGATAATACAAGCGCCATCAGTATCTCAAAGAACCTGGTGATGCACTCCAAGACGAAGAACATTCCAATAAAGTATCAATTTCTACGGGAACAGGTTGCAGAGAAGAACATCAGAGTTGAATATGTGGGAACAAAAGAACAAGTGGCAGACATCTTTACAAAACCACTTCCAAGAGAAACCTTTGAGTATCTTCGCCAGAGACTCGGAGTAATTTCTACTCCAAAATGAATGATTTTGAATGCTTATCTTATATGTCTTAGATCTACATGAGGAAGCACCATAAAGATGACAGTTCAGGTTGGGAGACCAGTTTTAGGAAGAGTTCATTCAGGGGAGTATCCCCATGGATAGTTCAGTTAGGGGGAGCATCCCCAGATGGAAAGATACATTTTCCATTGATGACAAAGGGGGAGAGATTTATCATATGCATGCTTAGAGAAAGATCACAGAGGCATGGTTCCAGGGGGAGCGATGGTCACAAGGGGAGAATGATTCATATGACTTCAGTATTGCATCAGAGTGATTCCATCAATGCCAAAGGGGGAGATTTTTGATTATTTGGATTGGTTGGCATTGATGTAAACCCTTGAAGAAAGTATTGTAGCAAATTTTGGTAGCACAAAGGTTTGGGTAATGGACCCAAGTTTTTTTTATGGATAACGGTATGAGTTTTTTATATATTTGCAGGTAATACTATTCTAGATGGATAGTACATGTCATGCCATTTTCGGTGGTATGTGGAATGTCACAAAACTCCTCATGGTTAGAGATTTATGGCCATGTGCAGTTCAAGAACCCTCATGAGTCATCTAGAAGCCCCAAAAGGTCAAAGAAGTCAAAGTGGTTTAAGAGATTTTAGAAGGTAAATAATAAAGAGAAGTGACGAGTGTAATATAAGTCAAAGTGAATACAAAAGAAATTATTTAAATAATAAATTTAATGTAGAAATTACTAAGTTGACAAGTGATTAGAAGTGGGTTAACCCTAAAATAAGGAAAGCGGGTTAAGATGGTTAGAAGGTAACCCCTTGAGGAAGCTACATAAAAGTATAAATAAGAGGCAGAAGTCTCTCATTCAAATTACACTTGAATATCATTGAATATCTATTTTTGTGAAAGGTTATTTGGGTAGGTATTATTGATAGAGAAAAGTGTGGCAGAAAAAGTGCGGCATGAAAACTACGGTAGAAAAAATATGGGAGGAAAACTGCAACAAAAAAAGTGTGGCAGAAAAATTGCAGTATAAAAAGTGCGATAGGAAAACTGCAGCAGAAAAAGTGCGGCAGGAAAACTGCGGAAGAAAAAGTGCGGTAGGAAAAGTGCGGCGAAAAAATCGTAGCAGGAAAACTGCAGCAGGAAAGTTGTGACAGAAAAATTGCGGTAGTGGATTCGCAGCAGCAAAACCACGGAAACAAAAGGCTACAAGAAGAAAAAAGGGTATGGTTTTCATATGCGTAGTGTTGAATTTATGAATCAAGTTGAGGGTTTTCCTTGTAAATATGTTGGATGCCCTCTTGGGATTTTATGGCTTGTTGTAGAGTTGATCTGAGGCAAATCTACTGAATTTTAGTATTGGTTCATGGTTGAGGTATGTTTCTAAAATTATTGGTACAGATAGAGGTTGTATAACAGTGAGATTCTAGCACATGGTTTGAGGTACAGACTTGTGGTATAGTGTTTGAGGTATATGTGATCAGATCATATTTGGATGATGAAATTGATGAGGGCTTTTGGTTGAGGTACGTGTTAGGTACATGGTTGAGACAAGTAGTTGATGATTTGGCACATACATGAGGTGTATAGATGATGTTGGTGCATCTTGATGAGTCATAGTTTATGTGTATTTGATGCATGATTGGTACATATTTGGTGCATGGTTGATGCACTCATTGATGGTACAGGTTGAGATACAGGTTGGTGCATGGTTGATGCACTTGTTTATGGTACAGATTGATTACAAGTTGTTTGGATAGGCTATTGTGACAGGTTATTTGTATAGGTTTGGTGCATGGTTGATGCACTTGTTTATGGTATAGTTTGAGGTACAGGTTGATGTATGGTACATGTTGGCACAAGTTATTGGTACAGGTTGTTACATGTTTTTTGGTGCAGGTTGATTGGTACAAGTTTACAATAGCATATCTCACAGTGATAGTGTGACAGTGGTTCCATCATTCTACTTATATTTCAAGGCAGTCAAACGGGGCAAGGACAGGTGGTTGTATCCATATTCCGGTTGTAGCCAGAGAACAATGGGGTTGTAGCCTCCTTTTGGTTGTAGCCAGATAATTGGGGAGTTGGAAATTCCCTTGGGTTATAGCCTGAGAAACTAGGGGGTTGGAGCCTCCTTCTAGTTGCAGCTGGAAAGCAAAGGAATTTGTTGCTTCCAATGAATGTTATTCTTAAAGACATATAAGAAAAATCATTTTGTGGTTTTCTCCTGCTTTGGGTTTCCACATAAAACACTGGTGTACTGTGTATGTGTGTGATTAATCATTTGTTCATTGTTTATTTACTCTGCAACTATTGGATGATAATTCTACATTGATATAACACTTTCATTTTATGATGAAAAAGGATTAAATTTCTCTATTATTGATTCACCCCCCCCTCTTAGTAATCCAACAATTGGTATCAGAGAAATTTCCTTTAGGAAACAGTTTAACCACTGGAAGGAGATCATGGATTATTCTGAGAATGGAGTACCAATGTTTAATGGTCATAATGGTTTAAAGTATGAGATGTGGAGCAGAAGGACGAAAGTATTTTTACAGGCACAGGGACATTATATTTGGCTATCAGTTGTTACAAGATATGATAGTTCAAAAAGGGAAAAGAATGCGGCCAAGAAGGAATTGAAGAAGAATGAAAAAATAGCAATGGATTTCATCTAGGAAGGATTACCTAGTTCGGTAAGAGAAAAGGTTGGTAAATGTTCATCAGCCAAAGAAATTCGGGATAAGTTACATGACATATATTCTTCACCCATCGCAGATTCAGAAAATGCCAAAGAAGATGCAGATATAGATCAAGAAGAATTATGTTCACCATGTCAAACAGATTCACAAGCTGAAGAGTACATAATCACCAGAGGTATGTTGTTTTTCTTTAATTGTGAAAAAAGCGGACATCTTGAAATAGAATTCCATGAAGGAAATGAGACAGAAAAACTAATTGAAAAGGAAGAAAATTATGAAGCAGAATTGATTAGTGCTTTAGATGAACTAAGAGAAGAAAACAAGTCACTCAAGAAAAAATTGATGAAACAAAAGGAAAGTGTTCACATTTTTTAAGAAGCCTAACAGGTCATCGAGAACTTAAGAACTCAGCTAGAAGAATCCAGAAAGATCAAAGAAAATCTTGAATATCAAAAGCAGTATTCGGAAGCCAACATAGAAGAACAGAAGGAAGAAGCAGAAATGAGAGAGAAGGTATTAACAGATCATCTTAAGGAAAGAACTAACGATCTAAACCAGCTTGAGACAGAGTTTGGTCAAGAAGATAAAGGACTTGAAGAATAAATAATCACATTAAAAATTCAGCTTGAAGAAGCAAAAAGAACAGAAGAAGTCATGAAGTCTCAGATAATGAAGAAAGAAGAAGAGGTTGATAAGCTTGAAGAATAAGTTGTCACATTGAGAAGTAAAATCGTCAAGCTCAACTAGAACGTTAAAGAGACAGAAACATCCACATTAGTTATAGAGAATGAAGAGAAGCACTCTAGGTTGCTAGAAAAGAAGAATGAAGAAAACAGAAAGAGTTATGCAAAAGTACTCAAAGGAAGGAATCATGGTCAACCAGAATCTAAGAAAACTATTGAAGATACATCTTCAAGAAGAGCATC
This sequence comes from Picea engelmannii, assembly GCA_009831015.1. NCBI lineage: Eukaryota > Viridiplantae > Streptophyta > Pinopsida > Pinales > Pinaceae > Picea > Picea engelmannii. The sequence continues at coordinate 231,231 of ML800918.1, read as the reverse complement.
GATGTTCAAGCCACAAAGAAGCTTCAATCATGATCATGATCAGTCAAGGAAAAAATTCAGAAGGACTATGCCACAAAGAAGAGCATTCACTCCCAGGTACAAAAATTTATTTTATGGTCATCGTTTTTATTGTACTAACTTTGGACATAAGGTTGCAGATTGCAGGGATTATAAAAGAAATGTTCAAGAAAGAAATGCCTATGTGGCCCCACGTAACATTGAATGTTACAAATGTCATAACTATGGACACATAGCTAGTGATTGTATAAGCACGATCAATACTTCCATGAAAGAGAACATTAATATCATATGTAATAAAGTATGGATAAGAAAACATGAAGAACAAGTGAACAAAGACCAGGTCCTAGAGATTGCAAGATTGGAAATAAAACGAGATGAAGAAATTTCTACAGAGAAAAAGAAAGATGTCAGATACATAAAGGTTTGGAAAACAACTGAAAGAAAAGAAGGACAGGTAAATAAGGAACATGTTCAAGAGATTGTACTTTCAGGCATTGTAGTGAAAGATGAATCCATAGACAGAAAAAAAGAAGTGAGAGCTCAGAGAAATGATGAATCTACCAATGAATATGATGATGAATACACATCAGAGCAAGATTTTTTTTGAGCCATCAAGATTAGAGACTCCCAGGTAACATGAATATTAGACAGGGGGAGTCTATGCAATATGATAGTTGACAAGTGGTTAGAAGTGGGTTAACCCTAAAATAAAGAAAGTGGGTTAAGATGGTTAAAAGGTAACCCATTGAGGAAGCTACATAAAAGTATAAATAAGAGGTAAGGGTCTCTCATTCAAATCATGCTTGAATATCATTGAATATCTATTTTTTTGAAAGGTTATTTGGGAAAGTATTATTGATAGAGAAAAGTGCGGCACGAAAACTACGTTACAAAAAGTGCAGTAGAAAAATTGCAAAAGGAAGACTGTGGCAAAAAAAGTGCGGCAAAAAAAAGTGTGGAAAATAAATTGTAGCAGAAAAAGTGCGGCAGAAAAACTGGGGTAGAAAAAGTGCGGCATGAAAAATGCATAAGAAAAAGTGCAGTAGGAAAATTGCGACAGAAAAAGTCCGGCAGAAAAATCGCAGCAGAAAAACTGCGGAAGAAAAACCACAGCAGAAAAATCGCAGCACTGGATTTGCGGAAAAAAAATGCTACAAGAAGAAAAAAGGGTATGGTTTTCATATGTGTAGTGTTGAATTTATGAATCAAGTTGAGGGTTTTCCTTGTAAATATGTTGGATGCCCTCTTGGGATTTTATGGCTTGTTGTAGAGTTTATCTGAGGTAGATCTACTGAAGTTTAGTATTGGTTCATGGTTGAGGTATGTTTCTGAACTTATTGGTACAGATAGAGGTTGTATAACAGTGAGGTTCTATCACATGGCTTGAGGTACAGACTTGTGGTATAGTGTTTGAGGTATATGTGATCAGAACAAATTTGGATGATGAAATTGATGAGGGATTTTGGTTGAGGTACATGTTGGGTACATGGTTGAGACAAGTAGTTGATGAGTTGGCACATACATGAGGTGTATAGTTGATCATGTTGGTACATATTGATGAGTCATAGTTTATGTGTATTTGATGCATGATTGATACATATTTGGTGCATGGTTGATGCACTCATTGATGGTACAGGTTGAGATAAAGGTTGGTGCATGGTTGATGCAATTGTTTATGGTACAGGTTGATTACAGGTTGTTTGGACAGGTTATTGTGACAGGTTATTTGAACAGGTTTGGTGCATGTTTGATGCACTTGTTTATGGTACAGGTTGAGGTACATGTTGATGTATGGTACATGTTGGCACAGGTTATTAGTACAGTTTGTTACAAGTTTTTTGGTGTAGGTTGATTGGTACAGGTTTACATTAGTATATCTCACAGTGATAGTGTGACAGTGGTTCCATCATTCTACTTATATTTCAGGGCAGTCGGACGGGGCAAGGACAGGAGGTTGTAGCCACCTTCTGGTTGTAGTCGTAGAATATAGGGGGTTGTATCCTCCTTTTGGTTGTATCCAGAGAATTGGGGAGTTATAGCTTCCCTCAGGTTGTAGCTTGAGAATCTAGGGGGTTGGAGCCTCCTTCTAGTTGCAGCTGAAAAACAAAGGAATTTGGTGCTTCCAATGAATGTAATTCTCAAAAGACATATAAGAAAAATATTTTTTGGGTTTTCTCCTGCTTTGGGTTTCCACGTAAAACACTGGTGTACTGTGTATGTGTGTGATTGATCATTTGTTCATTGTTTATTTACTCTGCAACTATTGGATGATAATTCTACATTGATATAACACTTGCATTTTATGGTGAAAAATGATTAAATTGATCTATTACTGATTCACCCCCCCCCCCCTCTCAGTAATCCAACAACTATAACAAATATTCAAACAATATATATACATATTTATAATTTTGTATAAAATCGACAATATAAAAACAGATTATGACTATATAGCTAATTACCACGGGACGATATTCATTTGATCCCCCATCAATGTGCCCACATTTCCTACAATGTTTTGTACTTGTTGCTATTAAAATTCTTACAGGACATGTAAGGCAACATTTTTTGCAAGGGAAATAACATCTACCATAATCCTTTTCACCCGCTTTACTTTTTTCCCACCTCTAATATTCTACGACATTCTTTCGCACAAAAATACCCTTTCTAAACCATCATTGTTATAACAATTAGATTGTCGCAACATCTCTAATTTGCAAAATATTTATAGAGATTTTTTACGTCACAAGAGCGACGAAAGTTGACCAAGTCAATGTTGACTTTGTCAAAAAGTGTAATGCTCAATGTTGACTTCATCAAATAATGTAACGATCATCATTGAATCGTCGCTCTTACAACGATAGCCAAAGGTCATCGCAAGAGACACGAGAGTCCACTATCTTCATGTGTGTCACTCTTGTGATGTAGATTTGGTTTCGTCTCTCTTACGATGATAGCCAAAGGTTCCATCACAAGAGCAACAAACTTGGGCTAGATTTATAAAAATAAATAAAAACTCAACTCTTTATCTTAAATTTTGCGACGAAAGGTTACTTTCGTCGCAAGTAGTCATCGCAAATTTTTCAATATGTAGTGGTGCGAGTTGGCAGAATCTCGGACTTGCATACTTTCAAGTTTGCAGACTCACATGTATTCTCGAGTGTCATCAAAATGCACACCCAATTTTTGCAACCTCTAAGAGGAAACTATACCTAGAAAAAATCTTCAATGATTTTTCTCGAGTTCTTAGAGTCACAACTGCGAGTCTTGAGAGTCCTCAGTGCATATACAAAACAAGAATCAAAATTCCAAAATGTATTCAAAACTTTGTGGGTACTCTGCTCGCATGGCATATTCATGCTCCCAGGTAGCATATTCAGGACCGTAGCAGGTCCACTGAACTTTTACCATCTCTATAACTCGATTCTGGAGCATTTTGACTTTTTTGTCCAATATTCGCACTGGTTGGACCTGAAAGTGTCCCTCTGTCTCTACATGAATCGGATGCCAATCAATAACATGGTTAGGATCATTTACATATTTCTTTAGAAAAGAGACATGAAATACATTATGTACATTCATGGAAACAAGTAATGCCAACATGTATGCAAATATCCCTATTCTATCCAATATCTCAAATGGACCATAAAATATGGTTGCCATCTTTGTACAGCTACCCAACTTCAAAGAGCTCTTCTTGGGATTTACTTTCAAAATCACATGCTCCCATACTTTAAATTCTCTTGATGTCTTATTCTTGTCTGCATAAACCTTCTGTCTATATTGAGTTGCCTTTAAATTCTGCTTAATCTTAACCATCTGGTCTTCCATCTCCTTAAGCAACTCTATCCCAAGTACCACTCTATTTTTTGGGTTATCCAAGCTTACTGGAGTATTTCATTTTCTACCATAAAAGGCTTCAAATGGGCTCATCTTCAATGAATCTTGATACCCATTATTATAGGAAAACTCAACCAAGTGCAAGTAATCTTCCCAATTAGATGGTTTATCCATCACATACATTCTTAACATGTCTTCAATTACTCAATTGACCCTCTCTACCTTTCCATCGGACTACGGATGGTATGTTGTGATAAAGTTCATATTTGTACCAAATCCTTTAAATAATCCCTTCTAGAAATTTGAAGTAAACTTAGTGTCTCTGTCTGTGACAATTGTCCTAGGTATCCCATGCAACCTAGAAATTTCCCTCATGTAAATTTCTGCAATATTAGTTGTTGTATGAGTTGTTTTCACAGGAACAAAATGAGCATCCTTTGTCAACTTATCAACCACTACCATGATTGAATCGTGTTCCCTTGTTGTCCTTGGCAACTTGGTTATAAAATCAATGGTTATCACTTCCCATTTCTTCTCTGGAATTGGTAATGGTTGTAGTAGACCCACTGGGTGTCTATGCTCAACCTTCACTTTCTGACATTTCATACATCTGGCGATGTAATCAGCAACATCATTTTTCATTCCCAGCCAAAAGAACTAGCTTCTTACTGTTGTAATTTTTTTATGGTAACTGGGATGTCCAGCATATGAAACATTATGCATTTCTTTTAATAACAAATTCCTAAGTTCTCCAGAACTAAGAACATAAATTTTATTTTTATGCATAAGTAATCAATCTTCCTTCATCTCATACTCTTTCATTTTCTGTTGTACATATCCTTGTTGTAATATTTCCTTTACCTGTAGGTAATGTTGATCTGTAACAACAACATCTAAAATTATTCTCTTCAATTCTGACTGATGCATACTGACAGTTGTAGCATGCATGAGATGCACTCTTCTACTAAGTGCATCAACAACTTTGTTTTCTTTTCCCTTGATATTATTGATATCAAAGTCGTATTCAATTAAAAATTCCAGCCATCTTGTTTTCCTAGAATTCAAAGTTGGTTGTTCAAAAATATACTTCAGACCACTATGGTCTATTCTTAATTCAAATCTCTTTCCCATGAGATAATGCCTCCACATATTCAATGTGTGAACAATGGCATAAAGCTCCAAATCATGTGTGGCATTATTCCTCTCATGTTCCTTAATATTTCTGGACTCATAACAAATGACATGTCCATTTTGAGTGAGGAATCCACCAATTCCTTCCTTGCACGCATATGTACATACCACAAAACTTTCATTTGGGTCAGCAATTTTTATCATAGGCGCACTAGTGAGTAACTCTTTCAACAAATTAAAGTTTTCTTCACATTCAGTTGTTCATTCAAATTTAATTCCCTTCATTTCCAAAGAAGTAATGGGATGAGAAATCTTAGAGAACCCTGTTATAAACCTTTTGTAGTAACCGGCTAACCCCATAAAAGATATGACTTCTTAAACATTCTTGGGCATTGGCTATCCTATAATGTCTTCAATATTCTTAGGATCTACTGTTATACCTTGTTATGAAATAATGTTCCCCAAGTAATGGATATGTTCTTTATAAAAATAATACTTACTCAGCTTGGCATACAATTTATTTTCCATCAGCACTTGCAATACCAATCTTAGGTGTTGTTCGTGATCCTCCTTGGACTTAGAATAGACAAGTATGTCATCCAGGAATACTATGACAAACTCATCCAAGTAATTTCTGAATATGCCATTTATTAAGCACATAAACATAGTTGGTGCATTGGACAATCCAAATGGCACCACTACAAATTCATAATGCTCATACTTGGTTCTAAAAGTTGTCTTATGGATGTCTTCTTCCTTGATTCTTACCTGATGGTATCCTGGTCTCAAGTCTCTCTTTGAAAATATCTTTTCTCCTCTTAGCTAATCAAAGAGGTCATCAATTATGGGTAGAGAATACTTGTTCTTTATAGTAGACTTATTCAGTTGTCTAAAGTCAATACACAGCCTCAAGGTTTCATCCTTCCTTTTGACAAAGAGTATCGGTACTCCCCAAGGTGAAACACTTAGGTATATGTACCCTTTCTTTACTAATTCCTCCAACTATATTTGTAATTGTTTTAACTCATATGAACTCATTCTGTAAGGCGTTTTTGAAACAGAGGCAGCTCCTGGAACTAGATCAATAGAGAAATTTATCTCCCTTTTTGGTGGAAACCATGGTATTTCTTGGAATACATCCTCGAATTCTTATAGTATCAAGAAATCTTCAAGGCTTGGTCCCTTTGTATATTTTGTCTCCTCCACATGGGCTGCATACAATTGACATCCTTTTCTGAAACATCTCTTATGTTGTAAGGCTGAAATCTCCCTATAGAGATGGGTCTTGGAACTCCTTTCATAGTGCTTTGTTTTCCATCTCCATCAAGACATGTAAATGTATTTCTATGAAAATCTAGGACAGCATGATGCTTTTCCAACCAATTCATTCCAATTAGAATATCATAAGACCCCAATGGTATTATATTCAAATCATCACTAGTATTCACACCATTAAGGCTTATGGAACAACTTCAGAACATATCATGGATTCTCCTCTTGGTTCTAGTGGCTAGTTGAAAAAAACTTGATTTCTCAAGCTTACTTTTCTCCAAATGTAATCTATCCATTATCTTAGGATCAATGTAAAAATGACTTGCTCCTTAATCAATTAAAATAGCAACAGGATGATTTACGATCTTACCTTCCACCTCGATCATGTTGGATTGGTATTTTGCTTGTCGATCATATAAGGTTGCATAAATCCTTCCCATGTCTTCGACTGTTGTAGCCTCTTGTATGTTGTGCATAGTCTTCACTTTGCCCTTTATGTGTCGTCAATACTTGTACAAGTGATATTCCTTGCATCCCCAACATTGGATTGTTGCTCTTCCCATTTTCCCCAAGGAGTTTTCTTTCTGGGATTCATCCTTAGCATATCGGTCTTGATGATTTTTATTAGGCTCATTTCTATTGAAAGGAGGTTTGAATCCCTTCCTCCTCTGATCAGACTTCTCATTCTTCTTATCCTTCCAATATTTATGCATGGAATATCTGCCTTGGCCTTGCTCATACAAGTATTTGGCCTTCCGGATGGTCTCAGTCAATGTCTTGGGCTCATCATACCGAATATTTTCTTTATAAAAGGATGGAATTCCACTCAAAAACCTATGTATTTTTACCTTTTCATTGTTTATAAACCCAACATACTTTAACAACCCCAAGAAATTATTTTCATATTCTACCATAGTCATGCTTCCCAGCCTGAGTTCAAAGAACTCTTTCATTTTCTTGTCATAAAAATGCTCTGAGAGGTACTCCTTCTGAAAATACTTCTTGAACTTCTTCCAAGTAATCATATTCTCATTAACATGCTCAAATTTCTTTAGTTGATCCCACCACACTGCAACTTTCCCATGTAAATGGTAGGTGGAAAATATGGCTTCTATATTTGAAGAATAGTTATGCAATTGGAAATATCTCCTGAGTCCAATCAACCATGCTTCAGCATCATCTTCCTTTTCTCTTTCACCATCAAAGGATCGTGGTCTAATCTTCCTCAGCTCTCCTTTCAAACTGTCCAATTCATGCCTTCTTCTTTGGTGCCTAACGGAAGACACCTCTGGACTACTTATGGTGCCTTCAGATGCATAAGACCTTCTTGCTGAGTAAGGAGGTGAGTGGTGTCGATGAGCTCTGCTAGCACTCCTAGAATAACCCGCTCTTCCACGTTCATCTCTTCTTTCATGACACCTGCCTTCTTCCTCTTGCTTTGAGTCATTCTTGGCTTGACCTTGCAACTGATTTAAGCCTTGCAGAAATTGAGCATTTATATTACTTTTCTCTCTCGCCAGCCTTTCATTGTCTTCCTTGTAGCTCTACACTTCTATTTTCAGGCTCCTCATAGTTTCTAGCAATGTTTCTTTCTCCCCTTGGCCCTTGCATCCATTGGATTCTGTCTCTGCATTTCCAATTATAGTATTATGGCCTTCAACGTCTTTATCATAGTTGGAGGCTCCCTTGGATTCTTCCATTTCTTCAATACGCATTATGAGATGATATGTTTAAATCCCTTAATTACGAAAAATGTGCAAGTGACCATTTTGTCAGAATTAAGCATATGATAAAAAAACAAAATCAATAATGCTACAGGTCCTTTCAACTCATGAAGAATATATATAAATAACTCATGAAGGTCCTTTCAAATCAATTATGCACAAGCGCTTCCTTCAAACCACTTTCCCAAGTGACCACAGATCGAAACCGCGGGCCAAATCCTTCCTGCTGCTTTTCTGTGTTAGAATTATTATATCTGAGATCGTGTGGTTTAAAATCGATCGAGAGACTGTGTTAGAATTATTTAGTCAACGGGAGCTCCAAGACTCTGGGCTTCGGGATTTCCATACTTTCCATACTCTCCACCCTTCTGGAGTGCCATGTCTCTAGACTACAGGATATGTTGCCACGTACCCTTTCTATAAAATTTTGAGACCCGAGAGATCTAGAATTCAATGAGAAAAATAATACTAATCCAATGAAATTTCAAATAAACAAAGAAGAGAGATATAGAGAATAATTTACTCCACAAGAATGAATGTATTCACAATATGTTCAAAATTACAATGAGATCAATCCAATATGTAGAGAGGAATTGATCTTGTCACTAATAATAGCAACTGCCACTAAAAGCAGTGTAAAAATGGCTAAAGCACATGCCCAAGCCTCTTAAATAGATAACCCACACCTAACATGAGTATGATAGGCTGAAAAGTGTGAGTTTACTAACTGATTAGATAAACATGCAAAGTTTACTAAACAAAGGGGTAAATCCCTAAAATCAAGGGACAGATTCCTTGATTTAAGGAGGAAGTACGCTCTCCTTCCTTTAGGTGTTTAAACTATGCATGGAGATTGGAAAGGAGTAATTAAGTGTATTTATAATTAAATAACTCAAGATTAAGTCCATGTCAATATCCCTAAATTTAAGGAAAACTCCCTAAAAACAAGAAATGTGTCTCCTACCCTCTCTAGAAAGTCAAATCAAGTGAGGAAAAATNCCTTAAGCCTAATTTCATAAATCATCCCCCGAATGTAATGCATGTGTATCTCAATATGCTTGGTTCTCTGTCTCTGAACCAGATCAATGGATATCTAAATGGTACCCTCGTTGTCACAAAATATGACAGTCAGTATCTGATACTGAATCCCAAACTCAAAAAGTAAACCTTGCAACCAAATACATTGTGTGGTGGCATTCATTGTCCCCATGTACTATGCCTCTGTTGTGGATAAAGAAATAGCTTCTTGCTTCTTGCTTGACCAGCAAAGTGGACCGGAACCAAAGTTAAATAAATACCCTAAGGTAGACTTGTGGTATGTGCCATCTCCAGCCCAATTTGAATCTGTATACCCGAACAAAGATAGAGGACAATCATCTACACAATAAATACCAAAACTGGGAGTGTCTTTTACATACAAAAGGATTCTCTTAGCATCTTTCCAATGAAGCTCATGGGGCTCCTGCATATACCTGGAAACAACACTCACTGCATAATATAGATCAGGACGGGTATGTGTGAGGTAAAATAGTATCCCTACCAACTGTCGATAGAGAGTATTGTCTACCAAAGGATTAGTCACTCCATCCTCCAATCTGACCCCAGAAATAAAAGGTGAACCATTTGTCTTACACTCTCTCATATGAAACCTATCAAGTAGATCTAGTGCATACTTGGTTTGTTCCATCTTGATTCCTAAAGTAGACTATGATACCTCAAACCAAGAAAATAATGCAACAAACCCATATCACTCATGGAAAATCTATCATGCAAGGAACTCTTAACCCATGCAATCTCTGATAAATCACTCCCTATGATCAGTAAGTCATCTAGGCATAGAAAAATCAGAAAAATGGAGTCATCATGGTGAAGCATATAAACATTCACATCTGATTTACATCTATGAAATCCTTGAGAAAACATAAAAAAATCCATTTTTGCATACCAAGCTCGAGGAGCTTGTTTGAGCCCATATAATGATTTATTTAACCTGGATACAAGAGAGGAGTCATGAACATACCCCTATGGCTGATCCATATATATATTCTCCTTCATATCTCTGTGAATAAAATCACTCTTCAAATCCATGTGATGGACTTCCCAGTGTCGATAAGCCGCAATGGCCAAAACTAGCCTGATGGAGTCCATTTTTTCAACTGGTGCAAAAATCTTGGTATAATCAATGCCATGTACCTGAGAGTAAACTTTAGCAACAAGTCGATCTTTATACTTACTGATCTCACCATTTTCAGCCATATTTGTCCGAAATATTCATCTGCATCGAACAAACTTTCTTTCTTTCGGAAGTGGAACCAAATCCCAGGTTTGGTTCTCCATGAGAGCATTATACTTCTCATACATAGCAACTTCCCAGAAGGGGTTTCCCATGGCCTCTATATATGACTGTGTATATGATGAAAGTGACATATAGAAATTTATGGGAAGAAACTTCTCTAGGGAATCCAAGGCAGTGGGGGCCTCGAAAAATTGTGATCTAGTCCTCCTCAGATCCATCAGATTGCCAACTAGTTCACCGACATCATGCAAAGTCGTTTTGGCCCAAAATCATAGGGGATCCATAGCAGCCATGATCTGATCCTAAAAAATTGAATCTGAACAAACACCGACTCATAATCATTATCTGAATTTCTCAAATGAGCATCAGAACCCTCTTCAACCATTTCATCAAAACAATCCTCGGCTGATTGATATGAAACTGCATGTAGTGGACCCTCTTCAAACTTCACACTTCGCTCAATGAAAAGTGAATCAGTAGAAGTTTGTAGCAGCCTATAACCTTTGACACCTTCAGGGTATCCAAAAAATATTCATTCAACACTATGAGGCTCTAGTTCCCTTCATTTATCAAATGGAATATGGGCCCATGCACGACAACCAAAAATTCTGAAATGAGAGACTTTTGGTTTCTTATCGCACCAAGCTTCGAAAGGAGTGATTCCCTTCAGTGATTTGTGAGGAACATGGTTATGAATGTATGCTTCACAATTTATGGCTTCATCCCATATCTTTGGAGCCAATTATTTCGACTGTAGCATGAAATTTTCCATCTCTTTCAGTGTCCGGCTTTTTCTCTCAGCAATATCGTTCTATTGCGGTGTGTAAGGCACTGTATGTTGGATCTCAATTCCCACTTCGGAAAAAAGTTGCTGCATATATTTTTTAACATACTCACCTCACCTACATTATCACTATGAAGTATATTAATCCTTCCCTCAGAATGATTCTCAACGAGTGCTTTAAATTCTTTAAAATATTGAAAAACTTGAGATTTCAATGTCAAAAAATACACCCATGTGAAGCGAGAGTAGTCATCGATAAAAGTGAGTACATATTGATATTTTTTGATTCAGGGCTCAGGGAAGGGCCCCATGACATCACTATGCATCATATGAAGAGGTTAGGATGTCATCCATGATTTTCCTTTTTCAATTTTCTTCTCAGGATGCTTACCAAGAATGAAGCCCTGACAGATCCCATTGGAAAATTTGATTTGAGGCAAACTGGTTACCATGTCTTCTTTGTTGAGTTGATGAAAGTACCTGTAATTAAGATGCTCAAATATATCATGAAATAAAGTTATCTCTTCATTATTATTATTCAAAAATATTTTACATACATATTTGGGAATGAAATGAGAGAAGGAATACAACCAAGAGTGATGATTTGCAACACCGTGAGCTATACGGGACCCTGTTTTTAAGTCTGAAATCTCAACTGAATCCGGATAGAATTCGGCCTTTATTTTGAAACCTGAATGTGTGATTTGATATATGGAAATAAATTTCATGGAAAGCGAGGGTACATGCATCACATTATCAAAATATCCCCCTTCCAAAGAAACTATTCATTTACCACATACCTCAACTGATGTGTCGTCTCCCATGAGAATAGAAGGTCATGCACACTCTTCGATGGACGAGAATGAATATTTGTTTTCATCCATATTATTTGAAGCACCTCAATCAAGAATACAAGTGGATTGGGAGGATGTTACATCCATCAAAGTGTGACCATCGCAAGCTTTTCCTCTTCCTTCGACCGGTTTTTCTTCATCCTTCTTCCTTGCATTTGTCGGGACCATGAGATTGTTTTGTTGTAGCATATTCGCCATCTCATATATAGTTTTCCTCATACAAGAATATTTAGGATGATAAAATTTTTGATAATATATGCATTTATATCTTTCATTTTTCTTCTTCCCTTTGTGATCTGAAGAATATTCATCTGTCAGTTTCGAGAACATTTCCTTTCTAGCCTTGGGCTTTTTGCCTTTCCCCTTTTTCCGATCTTTGAAATTTTGTTTGCTTGCTTCATTTTCTGCAAGAGAATCATATATAGAAACCCTTTATGGAGCCCATGGAAACTAATTTTGCATGCTCTTGATTTATTTCTTCAATAAAATCATCTAAAGAGGGCATTTTCCACTTCAGAGTTGTTAATTTTGAAACATGAAATGAGGAAACAAAATTGAATAATCGAGACCTATTTTTGCAAGAATGGAAAGGATGAGTTCCTCATCTTTTTTCACTACTTTGAAATATTTAAGCTGAAATAAAAGAGATTTAAATTTTGTAAAATACTCTTGCAAAGAATCAAAATTTGACGGATTCAAACCTATGAGCTCGTTCTCCAAACTGTAGGCTCAAAGTTCATCCTGTTTACCGAACAAATATTCCAACTTGGTCCAGACCCCGTTGGGGGATGATGTGGTGTCGACATGGAACATCAAGTCTCTTGATATGGAGATACATATCATCCCAAAGGCTTCATCCATTCGATTGAAATACTTTTCCTTATCCACAACATTCATTGGCTCAACTTTCGTACCCATTGTTATCCGGTAGAGACCTTTGCTTCGAAGAGCAAGGGTGACCTCGGCTTTCCATTCAAAGTAGTTGAATGGAGTTAGAAAAACATGATTGGGCTGAAGGTGTTGATCCATTGATTTTTTCTGCCCCCTTTGATGATATTTCACCTACAAATAAAACTAGTATACCTCTCCCTTAGATTCTCTAAGGCTATGATACCATGTAAAATTATGAGACCCGAGAGATCTAGAATTCGATGAGAAAAATAATGCTAATACAATGAATTTTAAAATAAAAAAAGAATATATATACAGAGAATAATTTACTCCACGAGAATGAATGCATTCACAATATGTTCGAAATTACAATGAGATCAATCCAATATGTAGAGAAGAATTGATATTTTCACTAATGATATCAACTGCCACTAAAAGCAGTGTAAAAATGGCTAAAGCACATGCCCAAAACTATAAAATAGATCAAACACACCTAACATGAATATGATAGGATGAAAAGTGTGATTTTACTAACTGATTAGTTAAACATGCAAAGTTTACTAAAGAAAAGGGGTAAATCCCTAAAATCAAGGGAAAGATTCCATGATTTAAGGAGGAAGTGTGCTCTCCTTCCTTTAGGTTTTTAAACTATGCATGCAGGTTGGAAAGGAGTCACTAAGTGGAGTTATAATTAAATAACTCAAGATTAAATCCATGTCGATATCCCTAAATTTACAGAAAACTCCCTAAAAACAAGGAAAGTGTCTCCTACCCTCTCTAGAAAGTCAAATCAAGTGAGGAAAAATGCATTGGGATGCATTAACCAAGGTCTAGGTGCCTAAGACAAGTAATACACCAAGGGAAGTTAGGATTATTCTCTAACATGTTCTCGATCAACAACCGATATTAACTCCATCTTTCGGTAGTTCTCGACTCAAGTAACCCGCCTCTCAATTTATTCGGAGTACCAAGTCTCCAGACCTTGGGATCTTGCGCCACATGTCTACTATAATCAATGGCTAAGATGGAATCTGGACTTCATTCCTTTGGGAGTACTCGACCCCAAATTCTTATGCCTTGAATCCTCAAGAGTGCCAAGTCTCTGGACTACGAGATCTACTATCATGTGTCCTCTCCCAATCAAAGATGAGGATTTACTCCACTCTTCAGAGCTTTGGGGGTTCCTCCTTCATCATACTTAATTCCTTCATAATGTCGAACTGGAGAAATCCTAGAGTCTTCGTCAGTAGATAAGCACCAAGGGGTGCTACATGGAATAAAATAAGGAATGGACACGTGGCCCTATCTGACAGGCGACACGTGTCATATGCTAATTGGCATGAACAGTCTTTGAAAAACATGAGACACGATGACATGTGGCAAGCATCATGTGTGTCCACATCACCCTAGGTGACATCATCAGGCCCTGTCACTCCAGTGCCTCATGACTTTATGACTTCGAAACTTTGAAACTTCGGGAGACTTCTCCACACTACACCACAAATCCCCCAAACATCGAATTCCTGAATAGGTTGATCTGCGACACATGCCCTCAAACACGAACGATCCAGAATTACTCTGGAGTTAGAGACTTTGAAGGTTTTCTCTATTCAACACAACCACACCCCCATACTTTCGAACGTCGAATTTACGAACCCTTGCTATTCTTCGGACACGTGTCCCCGAATATGAAGGGCCCAGATTTACTCCGAAGTTCGGGACTTCGGGACATTTTTTTTGTCCAGAAAAAAAAAATTCACCAAAAAATGTCGATCCCCGACCATCAGTCATCGGTGATCGGATATTTTCTTTGTTCTATCTTCAACCCTTCACCAAACTCGCCCATCCACAACCATTGGTCATCAGGGATTTTTGTTGGCGAACTTCCATACTTAGAATTTTTTGACAAAAATCCCAGGTGAATATGGGACGTTGATCTCCCATCCAAGATGACCTTGACCGTTGATTTTTTCCAAATCCCCAAACAACCAAAATGAATACGAACCATCAATCTTCCTCATTTTTCAAATCGTCAAATCAATCCCATCTGTCGATTTGGTAATTTTTCCAAACTTTGTAAAACATTTCAAGGAAGAATCGGGAACGTTGATCCAAGATCAAACATGACCTCAACCGTAAATTCTCCAAACTCTATCCAACATTATAGTGGCCATTAAAACTCAAATTTTTTGACCTTCTAAGTCAAATTCGGCTTCATAACTCCGCAGATCGAATCCATTAACTTCTTAGACAATCCTGGAATCATTCAAACTCATATCTATTCACGAATTTGGGGGATTTCACTCAAATGTTTCCCTCATTTTCCCCCAAATTTGCACACACACACACACACACACACACACACACATATATATATATATATATATATATATATATATATAATTTGTGACAACGAATCTTCTCGATTCTCACTTGTTATGGCCCGTAACAGTCCAGTGTTTGAACTAGAATCTATGATACCAATTTATAACATACCCATCCTCCCACAAGTCGGGCATGCTACACTAAGAATGCGCCTTCTGGCTAATTATGAATTTCTCATAATAATTAATTAATAAAGAAGCATGAAATACATACATGCAATGATCAAGATTCATACTACAACATAAAACGGTGTGCACAATATACCATGCACGGCATTAACTAGAAAACATGCATATTATAAGTACAAATCTCATGTATAATAATTTAATACGCAGCGGAAATAAATACACAACCAAAGGAAAACATAACAAAGAGCACTTATATTTTATAAAAGAAGACACCAACTAGTTGTAGACCAAGTACGTTCCACCCAACTGTAGAAATTTTGTTTCCAAGTCTCAACAACAATGTCACCCCCAAGCCAAGGCTATGAATCCACAAGGACGGTTCCAGAGTGTTACTCGGCTTCCCAAACCATTCAATACTCAAGCTCTCACAGGATTCTCCAACACTCACAACAATCCAAGTACCCAACTCTCTTCTACCCAATCTGCACCACCCAAGAGAATGGACCTCCACATTTCTATGCCACGCAGTCCCTCAGGCAGTCCTTCTCCTTCCATGGCTCTAGTGCAGCTAGTCCAGAATCTCCATGTTGGGACTCTCAGGACTCGTAGCTGTGAGAAAAGTTGGACACAGGCCAAGCATGTCAGACATGCAAGCCTCAAATCATGGTTGGATTACACTAGCAATTTCTACATCCAACAAAATCGTGGTTGTCCTTCAATGGTACGACTTCCTTTCCCAAGCCAAATGTGAACGAGGAAAGATGAGTGAGTGGAGGAATGAATGGAGTACGGACTCCATGAAAGGATGAAGAGTGAAACAATCAGGTGAATGAACGCGTGAGGCAACCAACAACATCACCAAAATGGGGATGGGAATGAAAGTGAGTGAATGACCAAAACAAATGAGAGAATTTGCTAATGGGGGAACCCCTTCCATAGACCAGGGACGGGATTTTGTAATTCATGGGGATCAAGAACCTTTTGGCCTTCCCCTAATAAGCTCACGTAACTGATTCCCCCCCATTACACAAAATGGATAATATAAAATAAATACTTAGCCCCTCAAGCCCCCTCTCTTGTGGAATCATAGCCCCCTATAACTCTATTCCTTATCCATCTAGCAGCCAATGATGTATTTATTATTAATAATGATCACACATTACATTTCTTAGGCACACTTTCCTTTTAATAATTGTTTGGGCACTATGGCCTCTTAGCAATGTGACAATACATTATTTAATATGGGGCTCAAAACCTGGGGTGTTACAGATCCCAATAGAATTTCGTTAAGTCGCTCCTTTTCTTGAGATTTACTTCTACCTTTCCAAAGGTATTAACATTGGGCGCTCCGATTCCGTGCAAATTAATATGTTTTCTCTCCTAAGCTTTAGGATCTCAAATACATATTCTTTCTTTAATGATAATACCATATTAATCTTCTTGACATCAATTCCAACACCATAGTACCATGTCCAACAACTTGCAGAGTATGGGATTTACCAAGAGTGAGGCAGATCCTAACTTGTACTTCATACTTGTTGGATAGGATCCTCTCATATTGGTTTTGTACATTGATGATTTATTTTTCACAGGTGCAGATGGGGTTATTGCAGGGTGCAAAGCAGATTTGGCTAGTGAGTTTGAGATGAAGGACATTGGCTTGATGCATTATTTCTTGGGGTTAGAGGTATGGTATGTATCGGGAGAGATCTTCCTTGGACAAGGGAAGTATACAGTAGATATCTTGAGGAGATTCAGGATGGAGGAATGTAAATCGATGGATACACCTATAATTACCAATCTAAAGAAGATTGTCTCTTCATATTCAGAGTTGGTGGATCCCAAGGTATACAGGCAGTCGGTAGGGTCCTTGATGTATTTGGTCAACACCAGACCATATATTTTATTTTATGTGAACACCTTGAGTCAGTTCGTGGTATATCTAAGGTAGGTGCATTGTATCACATCAAATCATGTGCTCGAGTACTTGAGAGGTACAGTGGATTATGGATTGAGATATATTGTAGGAGATGGAGTAGAGTTGCAGGGATATACAAACTCGAATTGGGCAGGCAGTGCAGTAGATAGAAAGAACACCTCAGGGTGTTGCTTTAGCTTGGGATAAACAATGATTACTTGGTTCAATAGGAAGTAGACTTATGTGGCACTCAATTCAATAGAGGCAAAATATATGGCAGTGAGTAAGGCTAGTTGTGAAGCCATTTGGATTTGTAAATTGCTTACAAGTTTATTTGGTCAGGAATTGGAGCCTACGGTGATATACTAAGATAATCAGAGTTGTATCACACTCTCTGATAATACAGTATTCCATGATAGGTCCAAGCATATTTTGATCATATGTCACTTCATTCAAGATAGGAGCAATGAAGCTTCAGTATATTTCCACAGATGAGTAGGTTGTAGATATTTTGACCAAGCCCTTGGAGAAAGGGAAGTTTGTATTCTTCAGAGACATGCTTGGAGTGGTGAAAAATAGTGGTAGAATCGGAAAGGTATTTCCGCATAGGTCTATGTATCTAGACATGTGGAAATCATCTAAATCCTTCTATTCTTGAATTTACTTTAGTTAAAGAAATTATTAAAGTAAACTTCTTTTATTAATTAATTATGTAATTAGTTAATTGAGTTATTTATGAGACATGTTAAAAGTACTTAGCATGAAGCATGTAATCTAAATCTCAAAGTGAATGTGAGAAGTATTCTCAACCGCAGATCACTTTCAAGATTAGAAATAGATTGTAACTCACGATTGTAAAAGCAAGAATAGGGTGAAGGAGAAAGAAACTTGACTTGACAGGTGTTGAAGGATTCGACATAGAGTATTGGATCATGAAGGATTGTGGTTCAAGATCTTGGATAAGTGAAGAAGGACCTTCATTTAGAGATCATACAGGTCAAGGAGAACAGAGAACAGAGGCATACGCAGGTGGGTTTCAGCAAAAGAAAGCCATAGAAAAGAGCCAGATTGTACATAGTTTTTCGTACAAAATTTTTGTACATATCTGCGGGTCACAAAGGAGACAATCATGGACATTTGTGGGTCTCAGTGAGGAAAGTCGCGAATATCTGTGAGTCACAGAAAATACAATCGCGAGTGCGTAGAAAAATGTGCCAGAATTGATTGTACAACAAGTTATCCCTTGCCAGGTTAGTCTATAGTTGTATTTCTCTTAGTGGGCCATTATCCTTGTTATGCGAGCCCTGATTTTAGCATAATAAAATCATTCTCAACACTGGTTTTCCCTTGAGCGTTTTTCCCTCGGTATTTACCCAAAGATTCTGGTGTTCATGTGTGGTTGATTTAGTTTCCTATTTTTTGCTTCCTCTCCATGATATTTAGTTGAATATTTCAGTAGTGTATTATTGTTTGTGATTTTCTAATCTGATTGCAGTAAGGAAAACACTAGATAACAAAGTACCTAGGTATTGGAGTAAGAATTTCTACACATTTTAGACCTCAAATTTCCGCTAATGAAAATAATTCCAATCTTCCATCCTCCAATATTACATGATGTACTTCTTTGATTGCTCACTAGTACCCTCTTATTCAAATCATTTCCCCACTCATCAATGGAGAGAATGTTAGGATCCGAAATAGAAAAACACACATGTGAGGTGATAGAATGTTGTTCTACTAATCCATTTGAATTTTATGTCCCTATGACCATTTTTCCAAGTGTCACTGAATGCCATTTGGATGCAAATTGAAACTTACAATATAATGGAAAACGAGTATCAGATCAACAAGTTATGCATTCCATTGGATTTTGGACATTTAAATTATACTACGAGTCCTCTGCTAGTCATACACCACACCCTATCATGTGTTTCCTTGGAAAAAATCAATATCCAAGGTTTCATTTAGTGGAACGCAATGCAAAAAACATTGTTCGGGGTAAAATTTGAAAATCACTACCATGTTTATTGATGGAGAGAGTGTTGGAAAAACACATGTGTGTGGGTTTTACACCCTCAACAAATTCTCCAAAATTTTAAATTTTAGGGACCCATCCTTTCAAAATTATGATGTTTTTTGGGATGTTCTTTGATTAATTTTATCACTTTAGCCATCTCTTCGAGCTCAGTCCAAGGTACTAAAATTTTAATTCCTACATTTTTAGTTCTTTCAGCTGGAATTTTCACTATCCTTTTTCTTTCACTAAAGATTTTCTAAACCCTTACGTTAGTTATTTGGTCCTTTCGTAAGTTTCTTTTAGGCCTTTCCTATTTTTTTCTTTCAAAGGTTCCCAAAAGACTTTGGGCCTTTTTGAAAGTTTCAACATTGAAAAGGCCCTAAAATATTTTGGAACGTTTACTAACTTCAGACTTTAAATATCTCCCATAAGTTATCAAAGCCTTTTCCTTGAGACCTTTTAGGACTATTTCAAAGTGTGAGTTGTCAGTAGTCTTGAAATCCTTTGGAGCGTTTTCAAACTTCAAAATTTAAGTATCTCCTAAAACATGTTAGGATGTTTCATAAGTTCTCTTCTCTAAAAGAGCATGACCTATTTTAGGGAAAATCAAAATTTCAAACTTTCAATCCACCTTGAATTCTTCAAGGCTATGTCAATGTCCTTTCAAATTATCTTGTTGAATGAATTTTCTTTTGGAGGAATTAGGGTTGTCTCTAAACTTTCAAACTTTCTGATGTCCCCAAAAATATTGTGGGATTTCAAAACTTCACCTCCAAAAGAATGCTTTTGTGTTCCTCGAGGAGGATCCAACATTCCAACTTCTAAAGCACCCTGAAGTCTTTAGGGCCTTAAAATGTTTTTGTAATATTTTAAAACCAAAGTCAAAGGAATATTTCAAGGATTTTGCAATCTTTAAACTTTTAAACATGAATGAAACCATTGGAACTCTTTGAAATTTCTCCCCTAAAGACACACTCATTCTAATTGTTATCCCTCGATATATTCGAGGTTGTCATTGGAACGATTTAGAGGCACCCTAGGGGATAAGAATAGGGATTAATCTTAAATCCATGCTTGCAAGAAGGAAAAATTGTGCAAGATTTGGTAAGTTTTTCTCTCTCTCTTTCAAAAATATTGGCCCTCAAATAGTCTCTGCTTAGATATTAAAAACTCTCAGCTCCAAAAGGCCTATGTCCACAAGTGTTTCATAAAATTTAGATTTAAAGGTGAGTGGAATGGTGAATTAGAAGGAAAATAAGATAATCATATAAGGAACTCCAAAGAATGAATCTTATGGCTTATGGAAATAGAATAATGTGTTGATCAATTAAGAATTCAATAGCTCTAACACATGCATACAGATCACTAAAACATGCTTCAAATAGTTATACATCTTCATATATTCCAATGCATGGAGGTACGCTTTGCATATCATTTAAACATATGAAGAAATGACAATAAATGGTCATTTTTTAAGAGGAAATCACTTCTATGCCATGGCTATACACCACACAGTAACACTAAACATGTTGCATAACTTGTTGCTTGAGATTTTATTAATGGGATATGATACAAGAATTCAGATGAGAGGGATGTATTT
Organism: Picea engelmannii; assembly: GCA_009831015.1. NCBI lineage: Eukaryota > Viridiplantae > Streptophyta > Pinopsida > Pinales > Pinaceae > Picea > Picea engelmannii. Next base: position 210,370 of record ML800918.1, on the reverse strand, counting down.
TACAATAACACATACACAAAAACAAGAAGAATTACAGATTCAAACATAACGCAGGGGATGAATCTCTTGAAGAATGGTTCCTTTACTATTTGTTTGTGCCTAAGGTCGGTGATCAAACAACTTTGGTTGTGAGAGCCTCTTAAATTGCCCAAAGTGTCGACCATTACAATGAGCGCCTTATATTTCTATATTTGTGAGAAAACCATTCATTTAGTCCAATACTGCTTCTTGAAACCAGATACATTTTTTTAGTTTATTGATACCACTCTGGTTTTCCAACTAATTTAACCTGGTAAAAACTATTTTAACCACCATAATTAACGTGTTGATGTGTTGTGATGTGTGTTCTCTTTGTCCAATTGTTATTTTATCTAGATTCTTCTAGGTGACTCAATTGGACCTATGACTATTGTGTTGGACATGCTCAAACTTTGAACAGTTGAGGTCCTTAGTTGGTTGGAAAACCGTTTAGTCATTTCCTCTTGGCTACCACTACTCCTCAATGCATAGCACCATTGACCAACTCTTTGAATCTTTTGCCTCAAGCTTCAACAGAGTGTTCTTCGAATCGTGAAACTGCACCTTAGGGTAGACTACCAGATGTCCCATTTCTGTCAAATTTGAATCAATAGTATTAGAGAGGGACATTATTTCCTTCACCAAATGCATACCACAATCTCCATACATATGTAGTCAGGATGGTTGTTACTTCTCTCCTAAGAGGAGAGACTGGACAAGTGTGTCATCTTATATGACACCTAGCATATGAGCAACTCACCTTTAGAAGCTAAATAATTCGCAGATTGGTTCCTTCTATTCCTTTGGCTTTCTCTCATAAGGGCTCGACACATTCTTGTTGAGACAGTTGATGGAATGAAGTGATTTGTTGCACCTAGCACAATATTATGAGATATGTGGCTTGCTTGGGTGTGCATCTGAAGGAAATAATCATTGTCCTCTATCAATTGCAAGTAACAGTATGTAAAAATTGACGAGGATACCTAGACATGAGGCCAAATATCATGTTGTATGTTGTCTTCTCCATCAATTTATTTGGTGTGCCATCATTGTATCTCGTACCCATTTGAAATATTCTTCCTTGTTCCTTTTATGAATACGTTTCATCTTCCTAGTGGCCTAGTTCTTTTGAAAGTTTGGGGAGAGGTACGAAATTTTGAGTGACATCATCATGGTCCCACGTACAGGTGGCATATTCATATTGGTCCATGTCAGTGCTTATGTGGCTCTAGGTCAAACTACATGTCGCTAAGCTCGGGGTATTATTAATATTTTCAGTGGGGTTCCCATTGTCCAGGTCGCAATCTCAAATTGGTTATGGCTAGTGCCTTGTTACCACACCAGGTTGTCATTGATCCCTTCCGAGTGTCCCTAATGGACTTCTGAGTTGGGTCCAAGTGGCGCTAATTTGTTGAGGCCTCAATAGCTCCCCTAAAATTTTAGCAAAATATTTAAGGTCCCTATTAAAACTTTGAAAAATACGCCCTCCAATTACATTTGATTTCGTTTAATGATTATTCATGCTGGTATTTAAGTAGTTTTATTTTTCTATTTTTCTCATAATAGTTTCACTTGAAATCTTTGAGTGATCCATTTGAAATAAATAAAACATTAATGAGATCTTCCTCATTAAACAAACTTTCTTGAATAAATACTATAATTTATTTTAATAATAAATTGTAAATATATGTATATAATTAAATAAATATTTTTTTTTAAAGTATATAATTTGATTTTTATTAGTCTATTAAAATTCTACATTAATAAAATAAGCATAGAATATTAGTTCCAATTAGATTAGTTTGACTTATATTACTAAAATTCTAAGAAGTCATTGTTTTATGCATAGAATTATTTTTAAAAAGAGAAAAAGAAAAATTGGATATAAGATTCACTCATAATAAGTTACACATCATTTTTAAGAAATTGACATTGAATTGGTTATGTGAGTGATAGATTTGAATATTAATGAAGAAAGACATGTAACCATCCCATTGGAGGAAAGGTCTATGTCTTCGTTAAAAGAGGCATCGTAATGATTTATGCCTATGAGATTTAAGGTTTCAAAATTTCACAAAATAGCAACGAGGAACTAAGTGGCAGTTAATGACATTATTGGCCCATAAATAGTGGTAATAACATTATTGGCCTAGAGGATTGTAGTGGTAACAAGTGTTGCATGGCAGCGGAGTTCTTGTCAGGTTGGGATGGGAGTAAATGTGAGGTAGTAGAAACACGCGGGTAGAAAGTTGAAGTAGATGTGGTTTGCATGTAGAACATAGTAAAGTAAATATATAGTTTTATACATATGAAATATGTACTTTTATAAATACAAAATATGTACTTGTATAAAGTACATATTTAGATTTATACATTTGTACTTGTATAAAGTATGGGGAAGAGATTTTATAGAGAAGGCATAGAGCCCTCATTGCATACTTAGGCAATTTTTAGATCGCAGCTTCTATGGGTGGCGGGTTCAAATTTTGGCCTTTTATGTTCCGTGGCCTAAAAATAGGACCTACAATTCCGCAATATACAAAATGACAGGCGGAGTGGTGGACTATAGAAATTTATCATAAATTAATAATGTCAGTTATACAATAGAATAGTAATAAGGTCTGTTATATAGGTTCATGGAGAAAAACACTAAAAAATTAGCATTGTCGAACTATTTTGCTTTAAAACTAAGGCTTTTCTTGCACAAAAAAGATATAGCATTGCCGAATTGGTTTTCTTTGCAATTTTTTTACAAAGCATGGACAAAGCGGTCATTCCATACTTAGCCAGTTTTTGGATCGCGGGTTGACACAGTCGCACCCACAGGCACGCCCGCTCACATAGGATATTCTCTTCCTTTCGGCCCGAAGAACTGAAACGTCCTTCTATTTCCCTATCGGGAAATCTACATCCACAGATCTCTTCACACGATCCCCCTCTCTGCACTCGGAGGATCAGACTTCGCGACTTCGCGAGGTCAAAGGTCGATCACTGGGCTCTTGAATCCCCGAGACCCGATGGCCAATCAACGCTGACTTTTCTCTTTACCCTGTCGGAACTTTCCTTATCGCGATTTCGGTACTCGCGATACCAAGCAACTCGTCCTACTGAATCTCGATACCCAATACACTGAAACTCTGACGCACACGTGCGATTTGACTTTTCCACTTCCCGTTACGTCTATCGGGATTTCGAGGTTCGCGGGATCGCGAATCCTGGTGTCAATGGTTTCGGGACTTTACTTTTCCCGAACTCCGATACGGTGCGCCACCTTTCCTCCACTCACCGACTCCACTGTGGCCCTCACACACTGCCCTTTGACTTGTCGGGATATCGCGTATCACGATATCGCGATTCTTGTTGTAATAATTTGGAGCCTCAACTCACGAAACCCCGATTCACGATATGCGTGTGAACCCAACACCCTCGTGATCCTGATCAACGGCTCCGCCCCTCCTGAGCTTGGAACCCTTTTACGTTCTCGCCGTAACCTCCTTGCACCTCCACAAGATCTAACGGCTTACGGTGATTCACGAATTCTCCTCAGGGAATTTCAATCGTCCGTTCCTCCTGATGAAACCAGCGAAATGACTAAGTATTCCTCCATGGAACTCGTCACCTGCAGCGTAAACTTACGACGTTTCTTACAAGCTTTCAAGGCACTAACTCCCTGTGCTTCCCTTGGTGATTACTCAAGGTTTTATACCTCCTGAGCTTTCGCACGACTCTCAAGTCCTTCAGAGAACCTCTTGCACGCACTCCTTGCGGCAAACCTTCAACAACGTCTAAGTGTTGAAGTCTTCGACTCTGCTCACACCTGCAGCAGCAGTCTTTTAGCTCTTTACTCAGGTTCGCAACCCTGAGAATTTTACCCAGCCTGCGCACTCCTTGCATGGCCCTGTTCCCAACTACACCTTCGAAATGAATGAGAACAAAAGCTATATCTACCTGAACTCCTCTATCAACGCACTCCTTGCGGACAATTCGACTGCACTCCTTGCAGGAATTCTACAGCTCAAATAGAGAAACAATTGAAACTCATTCCATCTCCCTCTCAGACTTCAATTCATATGTGAAATCACATACACAGCATATAAAAGAAAATGTATAACAGGAAGCAAACGTTCATGAGCCTATCAACATCAATACACAGAGAACAACACAAACCATGAATTTGAAACAAAGTTTTCTTCTATTAATTCAAATGTTTGTACATGGGTGTTCTTCATACAGTTCTCTACATGCTCTACTGCTTCTTCTCAATAATGCTCCATCTAATGATACAATGCACAATGAGGGTGTCTATATCCTGTTTCCCTCTTGCGCTCTCAAACAGTCTAATCTAGAATTAAATTTTTCATCTACCTGCATTAACTATTTTAAATGTCGTCTACCTACTAAGGACGAGAGCTATCTGCTCAAGGTCCATTACATTATACAAGTGCGCTCCATTAAATCTCCACATTAATGTTTTGTGCAACAATATCAAGGTGTTTTCAAAATTTGTGCTGGCGCTGTCCAGCTGTCCTTTCGCCTCCACGCTGGCTTGCTTGATGTGTTGGCGATGCTCCTGCATCATACTCCCTCGCTTGAAAATTTTCATGGGCTCCTGTCCATGAGCACTTGCATGGTTCATCCATGCTTCTGGATCTCTGCTTCGCTCTCCCAGCTGGCATCTTCAACTGGATGATTCTTCCACTTGACCAGATACTCATAATATTGCTTTCGCCCGGTCCTCTTGCTCACTCTCTTGTCCAGTATGCATTCCATCTGTGGCTTATCTGGAACTGGCAATTGTTTCATCCATTGGATCACTGGATGCTCAGTTCCAGTCTTTGTTCCTCCAGCTCTGTAAGGGTACAAATCCGAGATATTTAATATCGGAGATATTCTGATCCCATCCGGTAACTCGATCTCATAAGCATTTTCCCCGAATTTCTTCAAGACCTTACATGGTTTGATTTTCTTCATCTTTAACTTATTTTATGTTCCTCTCGAGAACCTTTCCTTCCTCAAATGTGCCAGAACCAAATCACCAACCTCAAATTGAAGTTGTCTTCTATGCTCATTTGCTCTGCGCTTATACTCTTGACTTGATTCCAGCAACCGCTCCTTCACCTTACTGTGAAGTTCTTTCATCGCCTCTGCGAATTCTTCTGCACTAGCGCTGCTAGTAGCAGTCTGTTCTAAATTCCTCAGTTCAGAAACTCCTCTCGGATGCATGCCATAAACAATATGAAATGGACTTCGCCCTGTGCTCCAGTTCACTGAATCGTTATATGCAAACTCTGCCTGTGGTAATATATTGTCCCACTGGCTATGGTGCTCTGTCACCAAGCTTCTCAGCAAGTCTCCCAAACTTTTGTTGACCACTTCTGTCTGTCCATCCATTTGAGGATGATAAGATGAACTAAAAATCAAATTAGTCCCCAGCTTCTTCCATAAGGTCCTCCAAAAATTCCCTATGAATTTCGTGTCTCTGTCCGAAACTATACTTTTCGGCAACCCATGAAGTCGAATGACCTCTTTGAAGAACAAATTAGCAATGTGAGTCGCATCACTAGTCTTCTGACATGGAATGAAGTGTGCCATTTTGGAAAATCTATCCACTACCACAAAGATTGAATCAACACCTCTTTGTGTCCTTGGCAACCCCAATACAAAATCCATGCTTATCGCCTCCCACGGCCTCTCTGGTATGGGCAACGGTTGATAAAAACCTACATTCTGCTTTCTTCCCTTCGAATGCTGGCAAATTCTGCATCTGTCTACAAATATTTTGACATCCGCTCGCATTCCCGGCCAAAAATATGACTCATTCAATTTTGCGAATGTTTGTCATGACCGAAATGTCCTGCCAATCCACCACTGTGTTTCTCCTTCAACAGATTCTCCCTCATGGAGCATTTCGGAATACACAGTTGATTGCCTCTGAACAACAATCATTCCCTGGATCATGTATTCTATCCACGGGCTTCTGTCTCTGAGAAATGGATTCTCAGCTGCCTCATACGCCTCCTGGAAATCTGGATCATCTACGTACATGTCCCTGAGATATGCAAAACCTAAGGTCTTGACTGTGAACTCCTGCAACAGCAAACACTTCCTGCTCAAAGCATCAGCAACTTTGTTAGTAGTACCAGAAATATGTTTAATCACAAATGTGAAGTTATGCATATACTCAACCCATTTGACATGTTTCTGATTCAACTTCTCCTGTTGAGTCACAAACTGCAGTGCATGATTATCACTGTACAATACAAACTCTTCCGGGATCAAGTAATGCCTCCATTTCTTCAATGCCTGTATGATAGCATAAAACTCCTTATCATAAGTGGAGTATTTCAATTTTGTTTCATTCAGTTTCTCGCTGAAGTACGCGATTGGCCTATCTTCTTGACTTAAGACTGCCCCAATTGCAAATCTGCTTGCATCACATTTCACCTGAAATGTCTTCAGGAAATTTGGCAACACCAACACTGGTTGTTCCGTAATCTTCCGTTTCAACATATTGAAACTTTTTTCAGCCTCATCCATCCAGTGAAAATACTTATGCCGCTTCTTCACTGTATTCATCATCGCTGCGCTAATTTCACTGAAATTCCTGATGAACTTCCGGTAGAAACTAGCTAATCCATGAAAGCTTCTCACCTCAAAGATATTTTTCGGTGATGGATAATTCTTGATTACTTCCACCTTATCTGGATCCATCCTCAACTCATTAGCCGAAATAACAAACCCCAAGTAAATGAGCTTTGTCTTCATGAATGAGGACTTCTTCATATTAATCAACAGCTTCTCCTGCTGTAGCTTCTGCATCACTGTAGCCAAATTCTTCAAGTGCTCTGCCACTGATTTTCTATAAACCAGTATTTCATCCAAGTATACGATGACAAATTTCCCGATGAACTCCCTCGGGACTTCATTCATTAACCTCATAAAGGTACTTGGCGCGTTTGTTAAGCCAAACGGCATAACAAGCCATTCATACAAACCTTCGTTTGTCTTGAATGTTGTCTTCCATTCATCGCCTTCTCTCATGTGAATCTGATGGTATCCGCTTTTCAAATCAATCTTTGAAAAGTACCTTGCTCCGCTCAAGCAATCCATCAGATCATCCATTCTTGGCAATGGAAATCTGTACCTGATGGTTATCTTATTGATCGCCCTCGAGTTGGTACACATCCTCCAGCCTCCGTCTTTCTTCGGACTAAGCACTGTTGGAACAGCACACGGACTCAAGCTTTCCCTGACCAATCCCTTGTCCAACAAATCCTGGACTTGCCTTTTAAACTCTTCATTCTCTTGCGGCGTCATTCTGTATGCGGCTTTGTTTGGAAAACTAGCTCCTGGTATGAGGTCAATATGATGACTCACACTCCTCATCGGTGGCAATGAACGAGGTCATTCATCCACTATGATGTCAGCGAACTCTTCTAGCAGATCTTGAACCTCATCTGGTAAGTCATCCATTCTCGTGCTAGTCAGAACAATCCTCGGTTTCCTGACCACAAAGAATTGTGGATCTTCCTTCTTCTTCACCTCTGTAAGAATCTCCTTCCCACTCATGAGAAGTACTGTGTTGCTTACCTCCGGCTTCACCTCCTTATCCTTTATCGGAAGCAACATGTGTGTCCTCCCATTCTTCTCTAGGGTGTATGTGTTCATTCTCCCATCATGAATCACATTTCTGTCATATTGCCATGGTCTACCCAGCAATAGATGACAAACATCCATGGGAATAACATCACACAAGATATTATCATTATATCCACCTATCTTGAATTCAACCAAGCATTGTTTAGTGACAGTTACCTGGTGTCCTTTCTGTAGCCACGAAACTATGTATGGGCTTGGATGATCAGTCGTCTCCAGCTCCAGTTTCTCTACCATCTTCGTAGATAAGAGATTATCCGTGCTACCACTGTCTACTATGACCTTGCACACCCTGTCCTTGGTCTTGCAAGCAGTCCTGAAAAGTCTGGTCCTTTGGACTGAACTTTCCACCTCCTTCTCGGGTGTCAAAAGGACTTTTCGCATCATAAGTGATCTTTCGCCTTCGGCGTCTTCGGCCTCAACCTCCCGCCTCTGTGCTTCGGTGATGTGAGCTTCTCCAATGTCCTTTCTTTTCTCTGGACACTCGTAAGACTTTTGCCCATTCTTTCCACATGTGAAGCATGTGATTACTCCACCTCTTCCTCTGCCTCAACCTCTAGTACGAGGAAAAGTATTGCCATCAGCATAATCTCCTCTATGCTCATTATGCTGTCCTCTTTGCTCTGCATATTGTTGCCCTCGCTATGAGGTTCCACCTCTCTCTATACGAGTCTGAGGTTTCTTCCATTCCTCCTTGGGCTTCTGGTATTTGTCCTGGGCAACTGATTTTCCTCTGGGCTGACTTCTGCCTCGGCCCCTCTGACCTTGCTTTCGGCTTAGCTTCTCCTCAGCTTTCAAGTCCATCTGATAAGCATCTTCCACTGTTCGGATGGTAACCATGCTCATCTCATCCTGGATATCATATCTCAGGCCATTCATATATCTGGAAACTTTCTCATCATCGCTCTCCCGATGACCTACTCTGATGTTCAGTCGATAGAATTCCTTGGTGTATTCTTTCACTGTCATCAGCTTCTGTCTCAGGTTCTTCATCCTCCTGAATAGAGAAATTTGATAATCCCTAGGGATGAATTTCTCCTTCATCTTCGCAATCATTCGATCCCAACTCTTGATCTTCTGCTTTCCCTTGCAGCGTCTGTCAGCTTGTAGTTCATCCCACCACAATGTTGCATGTCCCTTCAAGCGCGTGACAGCATGCTTGACCTTCTTGTCCTCTTCGACATATTCATAGTCGAAGTAGGTATCTAGAGCTCTCATCCAATCTAGAAGCTCCTCTGCATCCAAGTTTCCCTCGTAAATTGGAATGTCCATCTTTGCTTTTGCACCCATCCTGTCAATAGCTCTGATCAAACGCTCATTTGATGCATCTTCGGCTGCAACTTCCTCTTCACGTTCAGCCTCGACTTCGCTTTCGGAATCACTGAGATCCCCTGCACTGGTTGTGCGTCTTTGCGTTGTCTCCATGTCTTCGATTCTTGCTCGAAGATCACGCATTTGTCTCTCCATTTCTGGATTTTCCATCTGCCTGCCTCTTCTTCGTTGTACTTCCCTATCCTCTGGATCGAGTGATTGTCTTTCTCTCCTTGGCGGCATGGTGATTCTTCTTCTCTGCTACAGAAAGCAAAGAATCTTTTTGTGCTCTGATACCACTCTGAAGTTATGTATTAGAGTACTCCTTACCTCTTATGCCTTCCTCGCCTGAAATATACAGACAAGAATCTAAAGCTCTGATACCACTCTGACGCAGTCGCACCCGCAGGCACGCCCTCTCACACAGGATCTTCTCTTCCTTTTGGCCCGAAGAACTGAAACGTCCTTCTATTTCCCTATTGGGAAATCTGCACCCACAGATCTCTTCGTGTGATCCCCCTCTCTACACTTGGAGGATCGGACTTCGTGACTTCGCGAGGTCAAAGGTCGATCACTTGGCTCTCGAATCCCCGAGACCCGATGGCCAGTCAACGCTGACTTTTCTATTTACCCTGTCGAAACTTTCCTTATCGTGATTTCGGTACTCGCGATACCAAGCAACTCGTCTTACCGACTCCTGATACCCGATACACCGAAACTCTGACGCACACGTGCGAGTTGACTTTTCCACTTCCCATTACTTCTATCGGGATTTCGGGGTTCTCGGGATCGCGAATCCTGGTGTCAATGGTTTCAGGACTTTACTTTTCCCGAACTCTGATACGGTGCGCCACCTGTCCTCCACTCGCCAACTCCACTGTGGCCCTCACACACTACCCTTTGACTTGTCGGGATATCGCGTATCGCGATATCACGATTCTTGTTGTAATAATTTGGAGCCTCAACTCACGAAACCCCGATTCACGATATGCGTGTGAACCCAACGACCCTCGTGATCCTGATCAATGGATCTGCCCCTCCTGAGCTTGGAACCCTTTTATGTTCTCGCTGTAACCTCCTTGCACCTCCGCAAGATCTAACGGCTTACGGTGATTCGTGAATTCTCCTCGGGGAATTCCAATCATCCGTTCCTCCTGATGAAACCAGCGAAATGACTAAGTATTCCTCCACGGAACCCGTCACCTACAGCGTAAACTTACGACGCTTCTTACAAGATTTCAAGGCACCAAATCCCTGTGCTTCCCTTGGTGATTACTCAAGGTTCTATACCTCCTGATCTTTCGCACGACTCTCAAGTCCTTCAGAGAACCTCTTGCACGCACTCCTTGCGGCAAACCTTCAACGACGTCTAAGTGTTGAAGTCTTCGACTCTGCTCACACCTACAGCAGTAGTCTTTTAGATCTTTACTCAGGTTCGCAACCCTAAGACTTTTACCCAGCCTGTGCACTCCTTGCACGGCCCTGTGGCCAACTGCACCTTCGAAATGAATGAGAACAAAATCTATCTCTACATGAACCCCTCTGTCAACGCACTCCTTGCGGACAATTCGACTGCACTCCTTGCAGGAATTCTACAGCTCAAATAGAGAAACAATTGAAACTCATTCCATCTCCCTCTCAGACTTCAATTCATATGTGAAATCACATACACAGCATATAAAATCAAATGTATAATAGGAAGCAAACGTTCATGAGCCTATCAACATCAATACACAGAGAACAACACAAACCATGAATTTGAATCAAAGCTTTCTTCTATTAATTCAAATGTATGTACATGGTTGTTCTTCATACAGTTCTCATCATGCTCTTCTGCTTCTTCTCAATAATGCTCCATTTAATGATACAATGCACAATGAGGGTGTCTATATCCCATTTCCCTCTTGCGCTCTCAAACAGTCTAATCTAGAATTAAATTTTCCATCTACCTGCATTAACTATTTTAAATGTTGTCTACCTACTAAGGACGGGAGCTATCTGCTCAAGGTCCATTACATTATACAAGTGCGTTCCATTAAATCTCCACAATAATGTTTTGCGCAACAAGATCAAGGTGTTTTCAAAAATTTTGATGGCGCTATCCAGCTGTCCTTTCACCTCCGCGCTGGCTCGCTTGATGTGTTGGTGATGCTCCTGCATCATACTCCCTCGCTTGAAAACTTTCATGGGCTCCTATCCATGAGCTCCTGCACAGTCCATCCATGCTTCTGGATCTTTGCTTCACTCTCCCAGCTAGCATCTTCAACTGGATGATTCTTCCACTTGACTAGATACTCATAGTATTGCTTTCGCCTGGTCCTCTTGTTCATTCTCTTGTCCAGTATGCATTCCATCTGTGGCTTATCTGCAACTGGCAATTTTTTCATCCACTGGATCACTGGCTGCTCAGTTCCAGTCTCTGTTCCTCCAGCTCTGTAAGGGTACAAATCCAAGATATTGAATATCAGAGATATTCCGATCCCATCCGGTAACTCGATCTCATAAGCATTTTCCCCGAATTTCTTCAAGACATTACATGGTCCGATTTTCTTCATCTTTAACTTATTGTATGTTCCTCTCGGGAACCTTTCCTTCCTCAAATGTGTCAGAACCAGATCACCAACCTCAAATTGTATTTGTCTTCTATGTTGATTTGCTCTGCGCTTATACTCTTGACTTGATTCCAGCAATCGCTCCTTCACCTTACTGTGAAGTTCTTTCATCGCCTCTGCGAATTCTTATGCACTAGCGCTGCTAGTAGTAGTCTGTTCTGAATTCCTCAGTTCAGAAACTCCTCTCGGCTGCATGCCATAAAAAATCTGAAATGGACTTCACCCTGTGCTCCGGTTCACTGAATCGTTATATGCAAACTCTACCTGTGGTAATATACTGTCCCACTGGCTGTGGTGCTCTGTCACCAAGCTTCTCAGCAAGTCTCCCAGACTTCTGTTGACCACTTATGTCTGTCCATCCGTCTGAGGATGATAAGCTGAACTAAACATCAAATTAGTCCCCATCTTCTTCCATAAGGTCCTCTAAAAATGCCCTATGAATTTTGTGTCTCTGTCCGAAACTATACTTTTCGGAAACCCATGAAGTCGAATGACCTCTTTGAAGAACAGATTAGCAATGTGAGTCGCATCACTAGTCTTCTGACATGGACTGAAGTGTGCCATTTTGGAAAATCTATCCACTACCACAAAGATTGAATCAACACCTCTTTGTGTCCTTGGCAACCCCAATACAAAATCCATGCTTATTGCCTCCCACGGCCTCTCTGGTATGGGCAACGGTTGATAAAAACCCGCATTCTACTTTCTTCCCTTCGAATGCTAGCAAATTCTGCATCTATCTACAAATATTTTGACATCCGCTCGCATTCCCGGCCAAAAATATGACTCATTCAATTTCGCGAATGTTTTGCCATGACCGAAATGTCCTGCCAATCCACCACTGTGTTTCTCCTTCAACAGATTCTCCCTCATGGAGCATTTCGGAATACACAGTTGATTGCCTCTGAACAACAATCCTTTATGGATCATGTATTCTATCCACGGGCTTCTGTCTCTGAGAACTGGATTCTCAGTTGCCTCATACGCCTCCTGGAAATCTGGATCATCTACGTACATGTCCCTGAGATCTCCAAAACCTAAGGTCTTGACTGTGAACTCCTGCATACAATAGGAACTTTGCACCCAACAATTATGTCATATACATGAGACAGTAATTTATAGAAGATTATAACATTGTACGGAGATTTATACTAATTTGTGTAATGCTATAAAACTTCATATATTTTGTACTGAACAATTACGCAGTTGCGGGTTGGCAGAGTTCTGGGTTCACACTTTTCATGTCCAGTGTGTTACATGATATACATTTTGCACGAAAGACTTCGGTCATATACATTTTGCAGCGAACAATTCTATGATATACATGACAGAGAGCAATCTATAGAATATTATAACGTTGTATGGAGATTTAAATTAATTTATATAATGCTATAACATGTCTTAGTTAATGAATAGTATAAGCTATTTTTTTAATTTTATTCAAATTTTTTTTTTATAAGTAAGATTGTATAAAAGTCTGTCAAAATGAAGGAGTACGGAGAATTTCCATGGTTTCAAGCTGTAAATACTAAGCTTCCCTGAGGGAAAACCATCTCAACCAGGCAAATCGCTTCATAACTTAAGTGTAGATTGTCACTGATACAAAAAGAGTTTAAAATTATGGCCCGTAAGGGTGGGCGCTAGAAGTGTAGAAAGTGTAGATAGCCTAATTATAATAACCATGGACAAAATGCATGAAAGGTCGGCATGCACATGACAAAACAACAAACAAAAAAAAATCACCGGTATGGGTTGTAGTGCGGCGACACAGCCATGCAGAAGGCGCAAAATGTCGTGTCCCCGGGAGGAGGTGGCTCCTCCTGGAGTGGTGTACGGTCCAGTTTCATAGTGTTCTCTGTCTCTGATGGTAGGTGCTCTTCCTTCTGGATGTGCTTCGGGCGTCATGGAAGCCTCTGGTCCTCGCAGTCTGCATCTGCGTGGCCCAAATTTTCCAGTGGCAAGATTGGTGCCGAGGTTGTTGTTGGTTGGGTTGTTGTTGATTGGGTTGCCCCTGGTGCAGGGAGATGAGCACCTTGTAACGCGGAGAAAAACTGCAGAAGTCGAGAGGCTTTGTTGTCCAGGCTCTATAGGTATAACTGGAGGTCATCCATGTCCCGACACAGGTCAAATACCAGGCTCTGCACCAGTGCAAGGCCTATTTTCCACTCGCATTCTGGGTCAGTGTTCAAACCTGCTCGATATTGGGGTTGTCGTCACAAATTTTGACTGGCTTCCGGACCATCCATATTAAATTGGGTGTCGTGAAGATGGTCTTGAAGCGATTGGGTGGTCAGAGAGTTGGGAGGGGCCAAAGGGCCTGGGTGTGAAACAAATGTGGAATTGGATAAAGGTCCTGGGTTGTTGTTTAGTGAAGCCCCTAATTAGTCTAGCTCCTCCATTCTGTTGGAAAGGGATGCGGGAAGGGGCGGGAGAGATGCGGGAATTTGAGTCGACTACGACAGGGAGGAGGACAAGGTGGCCGAAGAGGATGATAACAGGAAGGGAGCAGGTGGGGGACGCAGGACCAGGCGGGGTCAGTTTGGCTGGCAGGTTGGTCGGCCTTTGGACTTCCTTCATAGCCGCGGCATCTCCGGGACAGTGGGAGAGCAAAAACGTGGCAGGAACAGAGTAGGGCAGCACAAATGCAAAGCAGGGAAAGGCTGGGCAAGAAGTCGAGCTCTGAGAAACAAAAAGAAGGAAATAATGAGCCATCTGGACCTGTTGGAGCAATTGAAATAGGGCGGGCAACTGGTGAGGTTCCATAAATGGTCTCACGTGCAGAGTAAAGGCGCAACGAGGGTGTTGGTCCGTCGAAAGGATGTGAAGGCAGAGCAAGGTTCCCTAAGAGTAATGGAGCCATGCCTCGAGCGAGCTAAACTTGAACTGATTAGGTAGTTGGGAGTGAGTGGCACGCAGTCGTCACATCTCCACGCCATGGAGTATCACTCCTGGTTGCCTGTTCGACGTGTGTGGTTTACTAGCAACCCATCCACGGGAAAGGGAATAAATGTGAAGGAGTACCAAATTAGTTTTCTTTAAAACAAAGGCACGGGAGCTTCATTCTGGGTTGTCGGGGTGGTGGGCTGAAAATTGGGCTATTGTTGTTCTGTGGCCTACAAATAACACCGAGTGTTCCGCAAAATACAAATTGAGAAGCAGTTTTGTGGACTATTTGAATTTTTGGATCGCGGCTTCTCGAGTTCTCGGGCTAAAAATTGGTTTTATGTTGTTTTGTGGCCTACAAATAGCACTCAGAGTTCCACGATATACAAATTGGCAAGTGGTCTTGCGGACTATTTGAAATTTTGGATCATGGGTTCTCGGGCCAGGGGGCTGAAAATTGGCCTTCTGTTGTTCTGTGGCCTACAAAAATCAAATATGTAATTTGATGAAGTAGATATATAGAGCATGCATGGAAGCTTCATTGCAGGTTGTCGGGATTGTGGGCTGAAAATTGCGCTTTTGTTGTTCCGTGGCCTACAAATACCACCAAGAGTTCTGCGATATACAAATTGACATGCTGCTTTGAGGACTAGAATTTTTGAATGGTGGGTTCTCGGTCTGGCGGGCTAAAAATTGGGCTTTTGTTGTTCTATGGCCCACAAATAGTCCGTAGAGTTGCGCGATATACAAATTGACAAACGGACTTGTGAACTAGTTGAAATCGAAGGCGCTCGTGTCGAACAAGTTTAGCATTCCCGAATTATTTCCTTTTTACATATGATGCTGGAGTAAAAAAAAAAATAGTACTGACGTCTATTACATCGGCTAGTGGAGAAAAGTATGAAACAAATATGATTTCCGAATTAGTTTTTTTTTTAAAGCAGCTTCTGGACTTAGGAATTTTTTGGTTCGCGGGTTCTCGGGCTGGGGACCTGAAAAGCACGCTTATGTTCTTTCGTTCCCTACAAATAGAACCAGTAATTCCGCGATATACAAATTGAGAATCTCACTTGCGGAGTATTTGAATTTTAAGGAGCTCGTGTCTGAAAAATTCAGCATTCGCGGATTAGTTTTCTTTACATAGGTTTTACATACGTTGGTGGAAAAGAGGGAAAAAAGTATAGTACCAATGTTTGTTACATAGGGCGGTGGGAAGAAGAATGAAATAGATAGCATTCCCAAATTAGTTTTCTTTAAAATAGGGGCTCCTCAACACAAGAAATTGAAATTCATGAAATTATAGGTTCCTGCAGACCATAAACTATACATAGCAAATACGTAATTTTGTAACGCAGACATTTACTTTTATAGATACGAAATATGTACTTTCATAAAGTATGGGAATGAGATTTTATAGAACAACGATGGAGCCCCCATTCCATGTCCTACAAAGAGCAGGAAGAGATAGGTGGTGTACAAATTGAGAAGCGGGTTTGCGGACTATTTTAATTTTAAGGGCCTTTGTGACAAACATTATGCAGGACATGTTGCAAAGATGAAAGAAATGGCAGTCTCTTTACGTTTGAGTACAAAGAAAGTAGTGAACACAATTTTACAAAATTTATATAAAATAATAATAAAACGTGTTACATATTGCTGAAAATTTAAAGAAACATATATATATATATATATATATATATATATATATATATATATAAGTGAAATCTGATATTTGAAATTTGAGTAAGTGATTTATGTCATAGTCCATTCTAAAAATGAAAAATCTAGGAACACATAAAAGCAGGAGGAAAACTAGCCTTCCCAAATTAGAGCATAGACGGAACCCTCATTCCATACTTAGCCAGTTTTTGGATGGTGGGTTCTCGGGCTGGGGACCTGAAAAGCGGGTTTTTTTTGTTCCATGACCTTCAAATAGCACCGAGAGTTCTGTGATGTACAAATTGATAATGGGATCTACGGACTATTTGAATTTCAAGGGGCTCATGTCCCAAAAATTTAACAGTCGGGAATTACTTTTCTTTACATAGGTTTTACACACGGTGGTAGGAAAATGTACAAAAAATATAGTACCAATGTCTGTTACACAGGGTGGTGGACAGGAGGACCAAATAAATAGAATTCCCGAATTAGTTTTCTTTAAAACATGGGATCGTGGATACAAGAAATTGGAATGTATCAAACTATAGGTTCCTGGAGAGCATAAATTGTACATAGCAAAAATGTAATTTTTTAAATTAGATATTTACTTTTATACATACAAAATATGTGTTTTTATATAGCATGTACGGAGCCCTCATTCTATATAGTGTGACGGAGCCCAGATTACATACTTAGGAAGTTTTTGGAGTGCGGGTTGTCGAGTTTGGGGGCTGAAAATTGGAAAAAAATGAAACGTGTTACATATTCCTGGAAATTTAAAGAAACATATATATGTGTGAAATATGATATGTCGAATTTGAGTGAGTGATTTATGTCATACTTTATTTTGAAAAATAAAAAAAAGAGAATAGAGATAAAATAAACAGAATGACTTCACATTCAGCATAGCTGAAGATAAAAAATCCAGGAAGACATAAATATATAAGGAGACAAAAGAATAGTTTTATTTGGAATATATGAAAAAAATAATAGTTTGTTACATATTGCTGGAAATGTAAATGTGTTTGTCATATATACTGGGATTGGGGCTCCCATGGACCATAACAGAAATATGTACAAGAAATAAGAGTGTGGAAAGAAGTTGGACACGCTAGAATGTAATACCTGAAAAGTATAAATGCGAAGATCAGTTTTTGTCTATAGATTTCTACTCAGAAAAGGAATAATTGGATTGATAAAGAAAGAACTATAACTATACACTTACAGGGATGGTACGTATAAGTAATTTTTGTGATTGGTTGATCATTCCTTTCCCTACTAGTTTTTGTGGGCAGCCCGCTTCAATAACTGGATTGATACACAGAGGATTTATGCATTTGCCTGTTAGATTTTGTGGCTGATCCACTTCAATTTCTCTTCAATATAGCTTCTCAAGGGGGCGACGTTGATGTCATTGCGGATTCGAATGTTGAAAACTTCATTTTCTAATTCACTTAGATCAATTGAAAGTTTACACAGAACTTCATGAATGTCTCCATTTTGTAGCGAATACCCGACTAGCCAGTTGTGCACCTCTTCTCCATCATATTCAACAATTCTGTAAAAAAATTCTAAAGACAAAGCCTTCAAATTATCAACTTGTTGATCAAAATCTTGTTTGGTTAACGTCAGCGAGTTGAGGATTAAGCTGGGGTCCTAGAAGTTGTTTGTCTTTCCTGGTAAGTCTATTTTGGTGAGCTTTGTGAATAATGTTTCTTTCTTTCATATTGCTTGCTCACACGATTGCACAATTAGGTACAAGTTCTTCACTTTATGTTTCCAGCATGCTTCTAATTGAGTGAGCCTTTTTTTGGACGGGAGATCATGTTGTGTTCTTCTCGTCTCTGGCATGTTGTTGACATGAAAGGCGAAAGGGATGACCGAGTGCACATAGAAAGTTTCTTCATTCTTTAAATCCGTTTGCAGAAGTAGGAGCAAGTTATGTGCCCTACTCCCCAGGGAATCCATATTCTGTGATGTTTCCTAGGCCCTGGAAATCAGTTCTATTCTTTTGTTGATATTTTTCTCGACATATCATCTACAGGATGCAAGGAAGATGGAGGAACCTTTTAGATTTGTTGCAGG
Source organism: Picea engelmannii (assembly GCA_009831015.1). NCBI lineage: Eukaryota > Viridiplantae > Streptophyta > Pinopsida > Pinales > Pinaceae > Picea > Picea engelmannii. The sequence goes on along the minus strand of ML800918.1, from coordinate 192,146 downwards.
GGTGCACGTAGTCGCAGGCATGGCTATTTCCAAGGAACTGCCAAGCAATGGCATGAGAAACAAAGCTTCCTCTAATTCCTTAATCCAGTTCTTTGGTCTGGCATTTTCGGCTTCAATGAATCCAACGGAATCATGAAGAGCATCTCCAATTTCCCTGTGAAGTTCAGAGATTTTGGATGTGTGCATATTGGCAAGGTTAAGTTCTGAAAGATGTTTTCTTTTCTTATTTTTTACATCTCTTTTTTCAATGATTATTTTTTTTTATTCAGTTTCAAAAACAACGCTCTGGAATACGAAGGATTCATCTTCGTCAAAAATGTCGGCACCAACCATGTCCATTGAGCAGGCATGTTGAATTGTGTGTGCGGGTTGATCAAGGTTGCAGAATATGCTTTCCAGATCAGCGTCAAAATCCATGTTTTGACGGTAAATTTCGAGTTTCTTCGCCTCCCCTACAATTTTTTTTTCGTTCTTCTGCACGGGAATATATTGAGGAAGATGTTCACTGTGTCTCTACAAAATTGTTGTGCAGCTACTGGAAGTATTTTATCAAAAGTTGGTCTAGCTCCAGACGTTGTTTGAAATGAAGAAATGGAGGGGACAATATAACCCCCCGAAAACATTGTTTCAATGCGTGCGAATGGAAAATCTCCTCATTAATGAAAATATCTATGTGTGTTGTATGGTGACCTGTCAGAAGTAAAACATAGTTATTGCAAACTTAGAAGTGTGAAGGTGAGGGTTACGGCCAATGACATTTAAGGATAGGAGGTTTCATGAAGGAACCAAGCTAGTGGCGTGCGAATGACATTGCATGGTATTTGAAATTAAGACTGGGAAGAGATTGGAGGTTTCGTGAACGAGGCAAGCTGGCGGCGTGTGAATGACATTCCATGGAATTTGAAATTAAAACTGGGAAGGGAGAAGAAAATTCTTCGCAAAAATTTCATTAATGGAAAAACTTCTCGAGCCTTGCGCGCATCAATGACAGCTTATATGGTAGTTGCACAATGACCTGTTAGCATTAAATATTTAGAAAGAAGACATATATACACGCACACATATATATATAAAGTATTTTTTATCATGCACACGTGCGAAGGTAATGGCCATGGGGAACAGCAAGGAAGGAAGGAATGGCCAAGTCTAAAAGTGCATGGTTCGGGATCGCGGTTCTCAGGCGGGTGGGTTCAAAAGAAGGCCTCTATTGTTCGGTGTTCTACAAGTAGCACACAAAGTTCCGCGATATACAAATTGAGAAGCAAACTTGTGGGTTGGCCAATATTTGATAGACCATCTACAGTTTCTGGATCACGGGTTGGCAGGTTGGCGGGGTCAAAAACGGCGCTCTATTGTTTGGTGCCTTGCAAATATCTTATGATAATAAATTGAGAAGTGGATTTGCAAGGTGGCGGGCTCAACATTCTACTCCAGGGCTGGTGGGCTCCCACAAACGAGCAATACATATTTGTGGGTTGTACATTGGGTCGATTTCCGCCATATAGAAATTGGGTTCTCGGGCTGGCGGGTTCAAAATTGCTTAAGCAAAGAAAAGGGCTTCGTCTGACTCCCACTGCACATTTCATAATTCATGTGCAACACCAATTCTGTGATTACCAAATCAATGTGTGCAGAAACGAGGCAAAATTAAATGTGTGCCTTTATAAAGTATGGACATGAGATTTTATAGATCATGTACCGATATCGCATTCCATACTTGTGGGTTCTCGGATGGGAGGGGTCAAAAAATAGGCCTTTATTGTTCCATGTTTTACAAATAGCACATACAATTCCGCGATATACAAATTAACAAGCGGACTTGCTAGGTGGTTGAGAATTTATAGAGCATGTACAGTTTGTGCATCGCACGTTGTCGGGTTGGCGGGGTTAAAAACGGGGTCTATTGTTTGGTTCCATACAAATTGCTTATGATGCATAGATCCCTTATTCCATACTTAGCCGCTTATTTGGATCGTGCACTTGCGAGCTGCACACTATGCCTCTAATGTTTTGTGTCCTGCAAATAGAAATTATAGTATGGCGATATACATATTGACAAATGGACTTGCGGGTTGGTTGTCTCAACATTGCAATTCTGCCGGATGGCGGGCGTGCAGCGTAGTGGCTTCTCGGTGCAAGAAAAAGAAAAAAAGAAAAAAACATACCTGCAAACAAGTTTGACAAATTCAGAGAAAGTAAAGGAAAAATTGTTTACTATGGAACAGAGGCAGAAAAAGAATGCACCTTTGCATTGATTCGTGTACATCTCTGGGTAGGAGTTCTTTGTGCCTTCTAGTTTCCCTTTCTGTTTCTATCAACAAAAGTACAAAACAAAAGGGATATGAACATAAGCTCAGATGTTAAGAAAAAGGCAACTACTATGTACATATATACAAAAAAAAAATGAATAAGATGAATAGAGTCACAAATAGTTTTTTTGAGGATGTACCTTATTTTTTCTTTTTTTTCACAACGTATATTTTATAATTAGAGTAGAAGATCGTCTGTATGCTCACTAGAACGCTATATGTAGAAAGCAAGGATACAGATATGCTTTGAAACATAGAAATATGAGTTTGCAATAAGTTTGATGTATATGTCATAATTCAAGTGCAATACCAATTGTATCGTGATCAGACCAATATGTGTCTAATACAAACATACTGTATTGAGAAATGGGCACATTGGACCAAACATGGTCAATAAGTGTGTTTTGCAGATGGGTTGTGTTGTTCAGAAGAAACCGCAGACTGTATTTGCACATGTAGTTTTGCAATTCTTTTGTTCTCCCAGTATTTTGTAGCATGTCAATATTGAAGTCTCCTACAAGTACAATGGATCCGTTCACATGGAAATGGTCCAATGCATTGGAAATAACATTTACTATGTTGGAGAATGTTGCATGGGGAGAAACGTACAGATTTAGTATTGCAACTTCTGTTCCATTGGAAAAAAAATTGGTAAGCACCAGTTCAACATTATTTTCTTCAATATGTATGTGGTCCAAAATTGGTACATGTTTTTTCACCAGTATCATCACCCCATGTGTAATGCCATGCTTATGATATGCAATTGTGATTTGGGAATTGTTTGTTCTGCATGCATAATGCCATGTGTGTTTCCTGCAAGCACAGAATATCGGATTTCATTAAATCATAGTCATTCAGTATATCATCCATGTGTGCATTTAAGTTGCGTGTGTTAAGCGAGAGTATTGATACAGATGAATTTGTTTGTATGGATTGGTAATCATAATGAAGTTGCCATTTTGCGGTGGTCCTTAGTCGTTCCATCTCAATATCAACTTTTTGTTTCACTCTGAAGTTATCTTTTGTCAGAGGACTTAGTATAAATACAAGGAGTCTATGCTTCTGACACGGGACAGTGTTGTGTATACAAGTCCATGTATCTGAATTCCAGCAGGTTGAAATGCAACATTATTAAGTGTTAGGAATTGTGAACTGTGGACTGTACGTGCACATGCAAGTTTGAATGGAAACTGTTTGTGAATCTTCAGTCGACCTATCTTTGTTGATGTCGATATTGGCTTTGATATTCGTAAAATAGGATTCCAATCGCTTGCAGTGTTTGAATTATATAGAGAAGGCAACTTGCTTGCTTGTCGCTTGCCTATATGCGATTCATGGAACTTAATCCAAAGGACATCTACTTTTTCTATCTTCGTATAGCCTTTCAGTATTCCATCTACACCATTCACCAAGCCATCCTGTGAATCATAGTTACAGGCATATATTTCAACTAGAATTTCTAATTTCAGTGCAAGGTGCAAAGGTAAAGTGACTGAATGTTCATGACGTGGGACATTTCCATGGTTGTCTTCTTCCAAGTCAATCAAATTGATGATGATATTATCGCCAGGCATGAGCGACAGTATGTGGCTATTATGTTTTGCAACATCCTTATTTATGTAGAACAGGTAAGGGAACGTTGGATCTGTTGGTGCAGGCTGTAAGCACCTCAAATTGATATAGGTCAAGTCGTCATATGTTTGGTTGTTTGTGCGCATTCTATTCCGAATTGCAATGAATGTTTCATATGTCTGGCACATTGTAGTATGCAACTCAAAGCATTTAATATTGTCTCTCCATAAGTCACGGGTCATTGTTTCCATGTTAACGATAGGTTGTTCAAATATCAAAGAATCTTGGATGGGATGTGCCTGGTAAAGATCGCCATAGAAGATCATGTCAATGTTTCCAAAGTATTTGGTATGCACATGTTTTATGCTTCTTAGCAGGTTGTCAATGGAATACAAGAAGTGACTGCCAATCAAAGATGCTTCATCTATAAAGACAAGTTGGCGTTCCTCATAAAGCTTAGATAATGTATCCAACATTTCCTTGCTAAGTGGAAGAAACTGTGACCTATTAAAAGGCATTAAAAATGCAGAGTGGATTGTTGTTCCACCAGCATTGTATGCATCTTTTCCTGTGTATGCAACTATTAGGCCCTTTGGTTTCATAGGATCAGAGTAATTATTTGAATCATAGATTCGTATAAGCATTTGGAACAATGCTTTAGTTGTGAATGTCTTGCATGTTCCTGCTTCGCCTGTAAGGAACACATGCACAGGACTGTTCATGTTCAACTATTTTTTAAGGGCAGTGTCCTTTACAATTGTTTTTTGTTCACAATTCAACAGACGTCTTATTCTATGGTATTCATTATTTTCAATCAGGAAAGGATGTTTTGTAACTTGAAAACCAAGGTTGATACGTTTTTCACTTTCAGCCGCTGGAGGACAAGGAAAATCCGCTTGTAAGTCATAGGACTCAGAAGGAGTTCTGGTTGTTTTTGGGTTTTTGAATGTCTCATCATGATCGCCAGGGTTTTCTAGGTCATTAAGTGCAACTTCTAGATCGCCCCATGTTGGATTAACATTGTAGGTAAATATAGCTTCATTGATATGCACTATAGTCTCAAAGGCAACATACGCAACCTCCCATGTAGAGAAGTTATGTATTAATGTCTCTTCGTTTTCATGGAACAGAACGTACAGTAGCAATTTTTCTCTACAATAGTTGTCATAGTCACAATGTTTATTGTATTTGACAAACTGTATAACAGAGGGTTTTTTTCTTTTTGATATGGGTGTCCCATTTTTTTTGTAATGCAATACGAATTCTGCTAAGCAGATATACCTAATAGGAGATGGACGTTGGATGTAATAATCAATAATAGAGTGACATATGGCGTTCTTTGAATTGTCAGGTTCTTGTTGCAGCGAAACTGGTAGTTTAAGCATAAATGTGTGTTTTTCAAGTGGAGATGTGTTTATGAAGACACATTTTCTTGAACTACAAGTGAGGGGCAAAGAAAGGGCAATGTGAACTTCTTGTTGAGCAGACATTTGTTGAAGATTAAGCAATGTATTGCCAAGGGTGTGTATCATTTGTATGGCATCAATATGACTTCTTTCGTGTTCTTTGCGTATTTTTCTAAATGAAAATGTCATAGATTTGTCAATCTTCGTCATATACAAGGCGCAGTAGGATGCTACAGCATATGCATTTAGCACGTACTGTGCATCTGTATTTTCTTTCCACATAACTGGCATGTCCTTCGAGAAACTGTTGTTCCGGATATGTGAGAGTTTTAGTTTAAGGAAAAATGTTGGTTGCCTAAGAGTTATTTGTATGGCTTGGATGTACTCATCTTCTGAGAGATTTACCTGTGTCAAGAAGGCATCAAAGCTCATAATTTCATCAAATCCTCCTTGTTCTAGAAATGAGAACAAGGATTTATATTTCGCAACAACAAGACTGTCCTCTAAACTAACTGGCTCTATGATTCTTGTAGCTCTCATTGGCAGAACGGGGAAATTGTATCTGCAATGCGAGTTTTTTCGTTTTCTACAACTTCTTGTATGGTAATGTCTATGGACTTTCGCAAGGTCTGGTTCCAAATGATCTGTATTGCATGTTATGTATTTATCCACAAATTGTTCAATCTCTGAATTCTTATCAGCTCCAAAGATTGGTGCACCCTCTATCCACAACAGTACGTGGTCATGCTCATTTCCCCTATTCTGTAATTCAGTCACAAAAAAGTAGCCTGATATTTTTCCGCAAAACGTTTCATCATGGAATATCAATTGTCTCAAAGCATTTATTCTATGTCTATAGTATCAGTACATGTCACTGGGTCTTTTCTTATGAGGTAGTCAATGTCGTTATTTTCCAGTGTATCGTTTTTTTTTTTACGTTTCCTGTTACTATGCAGGTCAAAAATGGAAGCCACCAATGGATCCCAGCAATGCTCTGCACTTGTAAATGTGATGAAA
>ML800918.1:174075-185774 GCA_009831015.1 Picea engelmannii | reverse complement strand
AAAAAAAAAAAAAAAATTGTTTTGTTGCAAATAGTTAGGGGAGGTGTGGATGTTCTTGAAATCTATGTATCCAATATTAGATTTCAGAATTTTTTCTAGGTTTACTTTGTACTTCACATCCTTGGCCAACAACTTTCTTCCTTGTAACTGGCCTTTTCTTATTCGGACCCACATGCAGGACAGAACTTGCTCTATTATTATGCGCATTGTTTTGAAAAACAAATTTGTTATGTGACAGGAGAAGTGACCGCTTGAATGTAGTAGCTCCCATCGGACTATTTTATGATAACTTAATCATTCTATAATATCAGTGCCACGTGGATCTCCATAGAACAGTGTTGGAAAGTTCATTTCCTCAACGAATTTGTCCTTGAATATTCCAAGTGGATGTTGCCCCTCACCAAGTGCGATTTCGACAATTTTATCTTGCAAGTCACGAATGCATTGTGAATCAGTGAATCCATGGACCAATGTTTCAGCAGGTGTTTCAGTCTCCGATTCATCACTTGTATCAGAATCACTAGGATTTTTTAGAGTCTCTGCAGAGTTGCCATGTTCTTTTGCAAGAAAATTGTTCCAGTTGGCATTTATACAAATGTTCTATGCTTTGTACAAGGCCCTGGAACATAATTCCTTTAATGATTTCATAACAGCATGCACATGCACTTTTCCTGTCTGATATGCATTTTTGTATTGCAAGCGTCTTTTCAAATCCACAGCAATTGTAATTCTGTTGTTAATGAACTGTGGCAACGCTTTTTGCACAACATCTAGCTGAACAGGCACATTAATAATTGATCTTGTTCAGCCCATCTGGGGTCACTTATAGCACCAAGGTCTGATTTGAGAAAATGCAATTCACAGAGAGACAAGTCTCTCCTCAAGTTCTGTAAGTGCACTTACATCTGCTAGTGGTGTATTACATCTTATTCAGTCAGGGGTTGCAAACTGTGGCAGTTTTCCATTTTCAAGTGATCATTTGCATGGAAGACAAACTTTCTCACTGGAAAATGGTTTTTCATGGGCTGTCAGCCGGAGGTATTCTGCTTGCAAATCAGGCGTGAAAGACTTACTGTTTTTTGAAAAATTTAATTGTTCACAAATTGCACATGCAATGGAAGGAGTGTCTTTCATTTGTTTCATGTAGGTTTGTCTTGCATTTTTTTTTCGCAGGGAAGTATGGGTAGAAACTGTTTCATGTTTTTCATGTACACCATGAAATGCCATAGTTGCATGACCATTCTAGGATATGCAAGCGCACATGTTTATGTTATGTTCTGCACGAACAAATTTCTTTACATTGTCATATGTGAGTTTCTCTCTAAAAGGAAGTGTAGCAATGTATTTTTTCCTCTCGCGCATGACCTTTTTCAAGTTGTGGTAACTTACTCTATGTTTCTTGCCCAAGGGCAGGATGACCTGGTGGAAATTGGGATGAATTTCACTCTCACCCAGTTTCTCAGAAACTATTTTACGTTTTTTGTTCAATGCCTCTATTTGCTTATCAAAAGTCAGACGAATTTGACGAATAATTTTTTTCAAATTGTGATAACTTACTCTACATTTTTTGTTTAATCTCTTTATGGCCTCATCACAACTGAAATGAATTCTACGCATGTGTTTTTTGTTCAAGCCCTGCCTGCCCATATCGCAACTGTGAGGACTCTCGTTTTGACTAAAAAGCATTCCACGCGTATGCAGATTCGATGTCCTTTGGGTGGCATGCACACTCAACCCTGAACTACCGATATCTCCAAGCAAAGGTTCATAATGGATATGTGTTGTATCTGTTTTCAATGATAGGATGTGAATTATTCGATCGTAATTGGAATCGATAACCCATGAATGGACAGTGCCAACTGGCAAGGCCGACCAAACCCGGATCTTCACCCTGAATACCATAGATAGCCATTGCAAACAGAATCTGCAACCCTCCATATTCCCTTCTTCATATGGAAGTGCCATGTTCACAAAGTATTCCTGCCAACTTCCAACTGCCGAAATATTTTCCACGAGATATGGGAAAAGGTGCTGATGCAAGCACCTAAAAGTATGTTTGTTGCCGCCTATAATCGCATTGCAGAAGGATTGTACAGTGTAAATACGTAGCGACTGAACATCGAAGTCGGCTGCTACCAAACAACAAATTGCATTAAAAATACTATCTCCACAGCTAGACACAACATTTGTTTCCAACTGTAAACCATAAAAATCTATGCCATCCAAAATCTGTTTCCATTGCGATTGAAGGTCTTTGCAAATAACGGACAAGTAGATACGAGGACCTTCTATATTGCATATGGACATTTTTTTGTACAACAGTGGTTCATAATGGCCACTGAGGACATCGGCATCATGGAACAAGATGCAATATGGATTGTCAGATGAAGTTTTGTTGAATAGTAGATATCTTGTCTTTCTTGTCAATGACCATATGCCAACTAATATATTCAGCCAGTTAGACAGCCACCGAATACAAAATGTATCTCTCCAAATTCCCCTCTGATGTACAGGAAGAACTAGAGATGCAGACAACCGCATCTTTGAAAAATGCGTAGCCACATCATGTATTCCATGCAATTGCCAAAGAAAATTAGATTCCAATTTGTATTCATAGGACTGCAAAGCCTCAACATCGCCATTTTTAAAACAGGCCAAGAAATAATCTATCGATCCATTGTGCAGCTCGGTCAACGAATACCGAAAATGAAATAGAACCTGGAATGTATCGAAAAGGCAATCCCCAACAGTATACGAGAATGCATCCAATCTAAAAAGGCCATTCCTATGCAAAACCACATCAATGTTGTCATGTACAATGGACTGTGTATATTTTTCATACGACTCAACATCTATTACCTCTTTCATCTTTTCAATTGTCATTTTGAAGTTGTTTGCTAGCTACTTTCAGTTTCTATCAAAACAGAGAAAAACACAGGCAAAAAATAAAAACTAGCAAAATAAAAAAGAAAAGCAAAATAGTGCACCAATCCCCGTATGTATCTTTAAACCTTCTTCTTCTCAACTTGAATCCCCCTAGTTACCATAGCAGATCAGAAGAAAACAGACCGACACTAGAAACTGAACCAAACAAAAGAAAGACCGCAAAAAAATAAAACCATAACTTAACTCAGCAGAAAAAAAAAAATAGGCAGACGCAGTTTTCTGGCCCACAAAGTAGAAGCATACACTGCGTCTACACCCCGCCCGATGGTTCCATCTTCTGATAGATCCCAACCACTTTTTGTAAAGGCCTTTTCATTGCAATTTTCAGAAAAACTATGGACGCGACATCCACCATATGAAGACACATTGTTTCCAGGAACATAAACTAAGAGAACAGACAAAAATGGTCTGGAACATAATATTGAAAATCACAAAGAACAAGGAAACTTGCCCGTCAACAAAGGATGAGAAGACCTCAGTGCCCAAAAAAATGCAAACCGCAACAACAGGTCCAACAGCTTGCAAAGTTGAAGAACAACAAACCAGCGAACAACCACGAAGAGCTCAAACTGCAAGTGCAGGACCTCAAGTTTGCAAAGTTGAATCAAACAAGAACAAAAATCATCGAACGAAACAACAAACAAGGATGGAGCACAAGAGCAGGGATGTTGTCCATGAACAAAACTTTATTGCAAGGCATCTGTACAATAAACATTTAAGACTGGCAGAGCTCTTAGGTAAACAGTTAAGACAGTAAGGACCATCGAAGGGTGTAGTCCTGTGCAAGCATTTAAGAAAAGATGCAACGTGGCAGGATTGTTCTCTCGAAGCACGTAACAATAAATCATAAATCAGACATAGCAATATCGTGGAGAATGTATTCAACCCAGTAGAAAATGCTAAGGGGAAACATTCAAACTAATGCTAGCATTAATCCATGTTCCAGGAATGCATAACAAAATTTATGATTCAAAAAGACCATATACTACCAAATACTTTGGAAATGCAAACATATTTTACGTTGGGAATAGCAAAGGTGGCAATAAGACCTCCAATCTATTGTCCAATCAGATCTTAACAAACATGATACTTTTTACTATATAAAAATTGATATTTTCACTTCCCTTTCCAACAATAGACAATAGCGAAATATTTCTGGTCAATGCACAAACTAATGCCAGGTCAACGATTTATCGATCGCTAGAGTCCCCCTATGCCTACGGTAGGGACTAATAACACTACAAGTCGATAATCATTGTAGTGAAATGCTAGCGCAACAAAACGATATCAGGGTTTTCATAGAGAAAAGAAGTTGAGTTTTCATAGCAAGTAAATGGAAGGAAGAAAAACTAAAAAAACAAATCCCACGAAAATATAAAACTAGATCACATTTTTCTACCAAAAATCGTAGAGGAAATTGAAATATTACARGAAGACYGTTGCATAAGCTCCAACAAAGCCTTTATTTTCTAATCATTTTACTTTGTACAATAAATCTTAATTGTTTAATTTTGTTTAGTTTTTTAATTTAATTTTACATTAGTAGAAATTTTAGTTTAGTTTTATTACTTTAGTTTTTAGTTAAGTGTTTAATTTTGTTTTATTTTAATTTAAGTTTATTGTTATATTAGATTTGAGTTTAAATTTTTTATTTAGTTTCTATTTTATATTTTAATGAATTTTTATAAATCATGTTTGATTTAAAAATAGTTTATGGTTTTGATTGTAGGGATTTTGGAAGCCTAAGATTAAGGAATAAAACAAACACCCATTTGATATAAAAGGAGCATGAGTAGACACTTTGAAAGGGGAGAGGCGAGACCTGAAGAATGGAGTTGAAGGTTGGTCTTGAGAAAAGAAGAGGCTCGTGCTACCACAATCTCTCTCTAGAAATTATTTGAATTTTGAGATAGGAATCAATGATCAAAGCTTGTGCACTATTGTCCAGTTTGGAGTACTTGGTTGAAGACACCAAAGTATTTTAATTGTATTCATTTTTGGTACTATTGTCATTTTTTATCATAATGAAAGACATCATGTTCCTTTGACTTATTTTGTTCCAGATAGATATAAGTTTGCACATTTTGCATTGTTGTTAAAATATGTGAATTTATGCTTGTCTAAAACTAATGATAAGTGATCTTTCATAGTTGGTAAGAATTTGTCATTCATTGAATTTGAGTATACATGTTCATGTTTCTTGGTAACTATTTACTGAGTAAATCATTGATATTTGTTTGCCTTAACTTTTTCCTAGTTATGTGAATTGTTTCCATAGCTTGAGAGCTTACTTTTATCTCATATTCAATTTTGGTTTATCCTCTATGTTTAGCGTGAGTATGCATATTTATCTTTTCTTGGTAACTATTTATTGATTTAAGGCTGACGTGCAATTGCTTTAATTGTTATCAAGTGGTATAAACTACTTCTATAGCGTGATAGCATACGTTTATCTCATTTTCAAGTTTATGTTACTCTTATTGCTTCTAATTGGGATACTATGAACTACTTCTATATCCCAGTTAGGATAGTGTAGCTTTAGAATAGAGTTAGATTAGTCATTTCCTTTTCTGCATAGTAGCTTAGAAGAGATTTAACGAAAGTCTCCTTTCAAGGAGCAAATCCCCTTAGTGGAAATTGGTCCCACATACCAATGAGGATCACCATCCCAAACAAGTATAGGCCTAATTAGGGCCTTGATCAGATGATTTCTCCAGATTGTTTGCCAGGAGTTCTTCCAGGCATCAACATGATTTTGCGAACAAGTGTGTGTTTGGTAATGGCTGGATAGGTGGTTGGGAAAAATGAAAATACCATTGTTGCAACCCAATGATGGTGGTTTAGCCTTCCATACTCGTTTTAGGCAAGGCCATTCACTTCACAATGTGTGTCTCTCCAAACCATAGTTGTACCTATTATGCTTGCTATATCTCGTGCATATTTAAGGTACCACATTGATCTCCCATCATAGATATGCCTCACTCCCAGTCGTCCGATGATCGGGCCTTGCACCTATGCTAGCACTCAGTTCCCAGGATCTAGTCCCATGATATAACCTTTGCCTAAAAGAGCTTAAACCCTTTGGGTGTGTGATTATCCCTATTCTAGCTACCAATAAGCACCAAAGCACTAAAATATTTTCCTTAGGCACATAGGGTGTGATTTTTTCTGCCATTCTTTTTAAGGCTCCTTGAAATATGCTAGCATTTTCAATACAGGGACTCAGGAAGCTCATTTTTTCTCACTATCTTCTCCATTTTCAACCTTATAATTTTGACCAACCTGTGTATCCGCGATAGGATCAAATCTGGTACTAACATCGGCTCTAGCGAGGACATCATACCCATGTGGTATGTTGAGAAATGTAAACCAAGTGCCTTCCTCTATTGGGTTATGGAGTCTTCTTTGAAATGATAGGCCTCCTTTATACCTGACAACTGATCTGATAGGTGAAACAAAAGTTCTCAACAAATTACAATGTTAGAACCCTACCTACTTGCTTGTATAATAAATGGTGAATGAAGTAAAATTAAAAATTCATGGAAAGGAATAGAAAAATATGTATTTATGTATAGGGCAAGAAGTTTTGTAGTATTCATTATTGCAAGAATTTCTTGAGGAACATCCCATTTACAGGAGCCTCAAACAAATATCCATCCAGTTGAAACCTGCGATTTTACTTGCACATGTTTTTTTATCTGTTGAACTTCAATCAACTGGTTGATTCTCCTCTGCATATCATTTGATTTTGTCCTCATCTTGAAGTAACTTCATCACAAGAAGGTTGAGTTGGATAGGGAAAATGGCCTCCAATCCATATACCAGTTGAAAAAGAGAATTTCCTATATACCTCTTTATGATTACCCTATCTACCCAAACTGCATATTTCAAGTGGGAATACCATGCTTTTTTTTTATTTTGGGACAACACTTTCTTGATAATCTTAATGAGATTCTTATTAGAGGATTCAACTAAGTGATTACCATGTGGATAATAAACAGTAGAGTTCCCTAGCTCTATGTTATAAGTTTGACAAAATTCGATCAATTTGGAAGACTTGAACGCTTGGGCATTATCAGTAATGATCTTCCCAAGGCATTAAAATCTTGCCAAAAAAATTCTCTTCAGGGAATTTGATCATGATTGTGTCAGTTGTTACCCTTGTGGGGATGGATTCTACCGACTTGGTGAAATAATATGTGGTTGTTAGAATCCATTTGTGTTTCTCACTTGAATTTGGATTGATTTCACCAATGAAATTTAATCCCCATTGTTGAAAAGTTGTCTTTGCTTTGATAGGCCTGAGTGGGAGGGGTTGCAACGTTTTCTTCCTTGCAAACATTTGGAATTATACACATGCTATGACCATGCAATTGACATCATAAAACAATGAGGGCTAGTAATAACCATCCCTGAGGACCTTGTATGCAATGGCTCTTCAAGCATGGTGACCCCCACGTATCCCTTTGTGAAATTCGGTGACAATGTTTTTAGTTTCTTCTTCAGTGGGGCAATTTAACAGAATCCCTCTTGGGTCCTTCTAAAACAAATTTTCTCCCAAAATGAAATACTTCACATCCTTGAGTTTAATGGATATGGACTTAGCTTTGTCCCATGCCAGTGGGAAGCTTAAGTTTTGTAGGTAAAAAATTACATCCTCATACCAATCATATTGAGCAAATTTAGAGCTTACCTTCAAATATGGTTCTTGTGTCTCATCTCCTTCTGGTTATACTACCATAATTATTGCTGATAGATAATTCATGTCCAGAGCCCTGCAATTAGATTCACCTAGGAGTTTGGAAACTCCTTTTCCTTTTATCAATTTTGTGGGTTTGATCTCTACATCATACTCCTGAATTTTGGAAATCCATTTACCCCTTATCCCTTCGTTGTCAGGATGTGTGGGGATGTATTTTATAGCTTTGGTGGGTACATAAGACAATATTTTAGAGTGAAATATATAATATCTAAATTCACTCAATGCCTTGACCAGGGAATTTTTTTGTTTCTCCATGGTATTATATCTCAGTTCAACATCTCTTAAAGATCTACTGAAAAAGGCTATGGACTACTCTTGATTTTTTTCATTCTTTTGCAACAACACAACATCCATGGTATGTTCCGATGAAGAATATAAAATGAAGAAATACTTATCATAGTTTGGGATAACAAGGACATGAGACTCTCCCAATGCCTCATTGATCTGTTGAAAGGACTCTATAGCTTTAGTGATACGCTTTACCATTTCAGCCAAATTTGGGACAAACCTTCTCAGAAAATTGATTCTTCCCAGGAAGGATTGTATTTCTTTCTTCTTCCTAGGCAAGGCAATTTGTTTGATTTCCTTCACCCTTTCTGGATTTATCTTTTCCCCTTCCTTGGATACTATATGGCCCAAGATTTTTCCTTCTGTCATGGAAAAATAATACTTCTTAGGGTTTAACTACAAGCCAAACTTCCTGCACTTCACAAAGGTCTGCCTTAAATGTTTGATGTGATCCTCATCTTTCTTTGAGAATACAATCATTTAATCAAGGTATATAACAATGAATCTGTCTATTTCTCCCAAAAAATCTATATCCATAGCTCTTTGAAATGTGGCCCCTGCATTTATCAAACTAAAAGGAATTTTGTCATACATGAAATTCCTCCATAGTGTTGTGAAGGTTGTATTTTCTATGTCTTCAAGATGCATTACCACTTGATTGAATCCTAAGAAACCATCCATCATGGAGATTTTTTTTGCTCCCACTACTTTCTGCAGTATGTGATCCATATTAGGAAAATTTTAGTTATCCTTTAGTGACCATTTATTAATTTCCTGAAATCCACATGAAGCCTTATTTCTCCACTCGTTTTCCTGACTGGAACCAAATTTTCTACCCATTCAGAATACTTGGGAGGAATTATGATATGAACATCTTGTAACTTCCTTACTTATTTCTCAATGGTAGGCAATAACAGGGGATTAATTTTCCTTTGTTTTTTCCTGAAAGGTTTAGTACCAGGTTTGAAGGGTATTCTAAGTTGTATGATGTTGGTATCATAAGTCTTTAAGTCCTCATATTTCCAGGCAAAAACATCCATGTATTCTTTGAACAACTGCAAGTATTTTTCCTTATGTTTAGCAGGTATCTCTTTTGACATATTTATGTGTTTAGGTTCTTCTTCAGTCCCTATATTACAGTCTTCAGTGTTCTCATCTTTAGGAAGGATTGTTGGCTTCATGGGTACAGCATTCCTATCAAAAATTTCCTCCAAGGGTATGAACCCTTTGGGAATAAAATTATTCTTAAGATGAAGGACTTTATGTTCATCCATGTAATCATTGAATTCATGAGTGATTTGAATTTCCCCTTCAATCATTTGTTTAAACTCTTCTCCATCATCTGAATCAATGTATGTATTTTCAAACTCACCTATCACCTCCATGAACTTCTTAATTTGTTGTTCATCTTCAAAATATTTCCATTATTTGATGTTGTTAGGGATGGATGGTCTATACCTCATCTCAATTTCATATCTCACTTAGGGAATAGTTGGTGTTTTAAAAATATTGGCTACTACTACTAAGGAATCAGTATGTTAGTTAAATTCTCTTAAGACAATATAAATATTGAAATCTTCATAAAAATTATCAATCAAGTACCATACCTGATTCCTATATTCCCTCATTCTAGGATTCCTTGTCTGGTAAAAACCTTTAATTTGTTTTACCACCAGTTTTGAATCTCCAAATGCCACTAGCTTGATAATTTTAATTTTCCTTGCTACCTTCAAGCCTAGAATTAAGACTTCATATTCATCTACATTATTGTTGATCTCAATCTCTAGTTTGTAGGACAAATGGAATTTTCTTTTGTTGGGAGAAATCAACACTACCCCAGCTCCCACTCCTTCTTTTGAATATGCCTCATCAAAAAATATTTTCCATATGCCATATACCTCTTTAGAAGGACTTACCAGAGGGTTTGCAGGTGTTGGGGCTTCCTTGTATTATTCATTTACTAAAAGGATGCAACAACCAAGGTCTTACTTGGCAGCATAGATAGGATGAAACAGCCAAGGTCACTGACCACATAAACAAATTGTGTCTCTCTATACAATCTCCTATTTTCACCTCCAAATACTAGTATAGTGGCATAAGTCATGTCCATATGGATTGTACCTCCCAACTTACATTCCCATGTTCTTGACAACAGCATGCCATAATTAGTAGGCACATCTACTACCACTACATCCATCATGATGTTTTTGACAAGCAACTGAGCTAAGGTGACTACCATGTCCTTGATCAACCCATCACACTTCACCTTTATAGCATCAAAAAAATAGAGGTCATGATATGGATTGTTTATCTCCAATCCCAAATTTTCCATGACTACTTTTGGCATGAGGTTGTGTGATTCTCTAGAATCAAGCATACAATTGTGCAACAGTTTCTCATCAATGTTCAATGTCACATAGAAAGGTGCAACATATTATTCTTTGTCATCTATATGAGGACCAAAAAATATGGTAGGGGATTCATCTTGTACATTTAAGGTATAAGGATGGCTTTCTGATCCTTTTCCCTGTATGGTTTTCTCAATTTTTTTATGATATGAAGGATTATTAGCCAATTCCACCAATGGTACATGGATTTTAATTTTAGACAATTATTTTTCAATGTTAAAAGGTGGAAATGATTCCTCAAATTATTTAATCTCTTTTTCTCTTTTTAAAGGTTCCAAAACCTCATTAGCCTTGGGAATGTCAACAATTTACTTGAATTTATCCTTGAGTTGACTTGGGCTAGGATCCTTAGGTTGAGGTTAACTATCTTGGATAGTTGTTTTTTTCCTAGGCCTAAGATCATACTTCTTTTGCATTTCAGCATGCAGTGCATAAAAAAACATCATGTACTAAGCTAAGGATAAATCATCTTGGTTTGGTTCACTTTTAGGGACCTACTTCCTTGGATTGAAAGAACATTCATAGTCATTTTGTGTTAGATGCATTGCATTATTCTCATCTTGAAGTAGGTGTACCTCTTCTATGTATTCAACATATTCTTCGTCCATAACTTCCTCCACAAGGTTATTGTCATTGTTATTATTTACAGGGGTTTGAATGGGTTGTTCCTCATTTTTTCTTTCCCTCACCATGAGCTTAAGATTAAAAGGTCTCTTTTGAACTAATTGGGATTTCTCATGCCCCTTTCTTGAGGAAATTTATTTGCATTGTTATTTTCCATATCAAACCTTTACATCTTATTTGTTAATTTTATAATCAATCTAGACATTTCATCCATCCTGGCTTCTTGGTAATCTTTATTTGGATCAAAGGTACCACAATATTCTCTAACCTTTTTCATTTCTACTTGATATTTTTTTATCTTCATTTTACCTAATCAAATCATGTTCTCTTCAATGTCTATTGCATCATCATGCATTATAAGCAGAGTGGGAGATCTTCTCTCCCTCGTTACCATGGAAAAGTTAGCATCGAATGCACCAGCGTATGTGACTTTGTCTATTGGTTGTGAAGGCTTTATATCTTTAGGGATATTGTTATATAACTTGTTAAATCATCTGTTGAAATCCATGACATGCTCATTATCTATGTTCTTGAGTGATCCAAATTCAGATAGGTAGTATAGATTATCTCTTTTTCACCCCACTGTCTCATAAAAGTAAATTATAGATCATGTCAGCTATCAATTGAAGCAACATGTATTTATCTGAACTTTATGCCTCCCTCTAAATTTT
>ML800918.1:143382-156712 GCA_009831015.1 Picea engelmannii | reverse complement strand
ATGGAATTATTGTGATCTTATTAGCATCTAGTTTTATTTTGATCTATTAAAGTTGTGATTATCACACTAACCTCTATTCAAAGTTAAAATTAGAAACTAACTTTAGTCAAAGTATTAGATTGATTAAGGTTGAGATTTTAGAGTTTATTTGGATTATATTCTCTAACTCATATTTATGTCAAGAAAGCATATTGTCTTAAGTACATGGGACAAGTTGAAGAGAATACTTGTCATCTTGAGTGAAGGAGACTCGGAAGAAAATCAACAACACTCTTTCTTGAAGATAAAACTCCAGGTTCTAGGTTTGATTGATTAAATTAATAAGTTTCCAATTTGCACATATCAAGTTTGATAATTGCTACATTACTAGTTGTGATAGCAATCCTTGAAAGGTTCTATTACTGCTAGATACAATGAATAATTGGCAACATGTGAGTACTATTATGCTTCCAAGATGATCTAACATATCCTCTAGGAGATACTTTTTGTTTTGCTTCCAGGCAGGTCACCTTGGTAATAATATGATGATTACCATGAGATTGTGTTTTATTCTTGTTGACATAGATATGTTCTTATGAAAATGCTATTATACTTTTTTCTCTTGTTCCTCTTGTCTCTGGCAGGTTATTTTATAAATTCCATGGAGGAATGATTGATCACAACACTAGATGATTGTTTTTCCTATTTCTTATTATTTTATTTTTATTTTGGCTCTTGTTCCAAGAAGGTCACAAGCAATAGCTCTGAGAAGGAGCTATTGTGATTATTGTTCTCGTTCTTGTTTTTATTATTATAAGAATATTATTCTTGTCTATTGTTTTTCCCTTTGTTGTCCTTGTTCTGGGAAGGTCACGGGTGATAACTCTGAGGGAAGCTATAGTGACGATTGAAGGAGACAACATATTAGATGGTCTCTAGCTTGAGACATGGAGCAGGCTATCCAAATAAGAAGTTGTATACACAACTGTATACATCCATGTACCAGAGAAGAAGAAGATGAAGAAGGGTAATTTTGCGAGATACATAGTATCTCATATGGATATTGATTGTACAGAGCAGATGGCTCCAAAGATGATCGAACAAATCCTTCTAGTGTAGTTAATCACTCTTAAGATCATCAGGAAGAGTTAGTAGAGCTAGAAAGGCCTACCTAGAATCGTTGCAGTAACCAAGACGAGACTAGTGTGGTCCCATGAAACTTTGCAGGATGCAACATTGATTATTCATATCATGAGGAGAAGATGGCTCCGAATATTATACAGAGTCAGAGGGAGTCAAGCTTCAGAGGGAGAATGGAGACTCAGAGGATTTTAGATTCAGATGAAAGAGAGAGACGTCTTTTGAAACTGATAGACAGATTCCATGGGTTGAGAAGGTTAGATAGAAGCTTTATAGGCTTTAAGGAGATATGAGATCTTATGGGAAGATTCCCTTACTTCGGTAGACTTTGCTACAGTGACCAAGGAGGAAGCCATTCAGAAGGACTGGGATATATATATTTTCCTTGGTTCCAAGAACAGAAGGGAAGTCAATGGTGAATTCCAAGTTGATCTACAAGCTCAAGCATGTTGCAGATAAATAGCCTAGAGATGTACAAACCCTGATTTGTGTCCAGAGGATTCTCCCAACAAGAGGGAGAATATTATGACGAGACACTTGCTCTAGTATATAGCTACTGAAGAACATGTAGCAGATATGATTGACCAACCCTCTGTCAGGGGCAAGCTTGGAGTGGTCCAAATGTTTTTCTCCAGTAGTGAGGAGTGATGTGTTCCCCAGTAGCAAGAAGTGATGTGTTCCCTAATAGAGGGAAGTGATCAGATCTCCATTAGTGGGAGCTACCCCGGCGCAGGCTGGTATGCTACCCTCGCGCAGGTTGGTACTCCAACGCAGGATGGTATGCTACCCCAACGTAGGTTAGTACTCCAACACACGCTATTATGCTCACCTAGTGCAGGTTGGTACTCCAACACAGGATAGTATGTTACCCCGGCGCAGGTTGGTACTCCAACGTAGGCTGGTATGCTAACCCAACGCAGGCTGGTATGCTACCCCAGCACAGGTTGGTACTCCAACACAGGCTGGTATGCTACCCCAACACGGGTTGGTACTCCAACACAGGTTGGTATATTACCCCATTGTAGGTTGGTATGCTACTCCAACAAAGGTTGGTACACTACTCCAGTGAAAGTGAAGAACTTCTTATGATGTATGGATTCATGAAATTCAACAAGACAATGGTCGAGGTGTGTAGAAGCACAGAAGCAGTGATGATGATTGTGTCAAGAGGAATACCTTTCTCGTTAAGAGGGAGTGTTAAATTTTTGAGTCGTATTATGTGTGAACTGACGAGTTACTAGTGTTGTATGAACTAGGTGTCGACCTGTAGTGTCAAAATTGATTCCCTGATAGAGTGTCGATCAGTATCATAGGAGGTTTCTAGATGGAGGGCCAACCAGTAGTGTTGGAAGTGTTTTCCAGCTACATGGCTAATGTGTGGTTATGGTGATGCTATCTATAGACTGGTCTACAAGACCATGTGATTATTTCCCATGTTATGTGAGATGGATGGATGTATTTGAGACCACTACATGAAGAACATCTTAGTTAATACCTCCCTATCTAAGAGGGAGTGTTGATGTTTTGGTAGTTGCGGGAGGTATTAACCTCCACATGTAACCTATGACTTAGAATAGAATATTTTGGAAGCAATTGAACCATTAAATAGATGTGTGGAAACCTTAGAAGACAAGTCATCCTAGCAGAATAAATAATATTAGAATATTATCTTCCAGAAATACAAGTCGGCTCCACAGGAAAAAGATAAACAGAAAATATAATTACTAGAAAGTCAGGTTGGCCCAGCCAGAAAAGTCACTAGACAAATTAATATAAATAGAGGACATTTTAGCTCATTTGTATATCCAGTCAGAGTTCAAGTCTTGTGGATAGATGCAACTGCAGCTACAAGGAGGAATAAGGGCGTATGGTCATATCTTGGTCTTGGTCTCTCTCCAGCGCTATCAAATGATATTCTTGGTGATTCTTGGTGAAACTCTTGGTGATATTCGTGGTGGTGCTTTTGGTGATATTCTTGTTAAGTATGGCTCAAGGTTTAGAGAGTAGTGGAGGTTCAGTTGCTATAGTTGTGTATGGAACTTATTCTGTGGATATGGAGACTCTCTCTCTTGTGCACTACCCTTGGGGAAGGAGCACTCTACTTGTCTTGAGTTGTTGCTACAGTTATCATCTAGGGTTTATCTGTTGGTTCTGAAGTAGGCTTACCAGAATTATTCTTAGTAAAGGTTAGTGTGCTCTGGGGTGGCATATGTGAATGCCTATGGTTGGGTGACAATGATGTGACATTTTCTATGGTTAAACGAGCATACCAAAATTTCAACACAAGGTACTGAGGAACCAAAGTAAAGAAGAAATGAAAGGGAGGGGGGAGGAGAGAGGGAGACTCGACGATGGATACCTAATGATCAAGGTGGTGAATGGTGGGGTTCCAAGAATGGCTCAGTTTGTAGCCATCTTCACGATTGAAATTATTAGGATGTTTTTATATTTCAAGAGATTCTCAAATAAGCCGAGAGGACTAGTGTGGGGCTGAGGCTAGGATTTTGGTTTGGTCGAAGAAAATGAGATGTTTGGAATTGAAGAAGTGTTTAGCAGAAGCTGATTTGGAGATTTGATTGTGGGAAGTATCAACTATATTTTCTTTGAGACATTCTTGGAAGGATCTACCTATTTTTCCTATGTAATATTTTCCACAGTAGCAGGGAATTTGATAGACCCATGAGCCAAGCATTGGGTCGGATTTTTCTTTAGCAGATCGGATGAGTTGTTTGAGGGTTTTACAAGGTTTGAACATTGTTTTTATGTTCTTCTTAGTCAAGAGTTTTGAGATAAGATCTATGGTTCCTTGGATATAGGGTAGGTATATGAGAGCACAAGGAGGGGAAGAGGATGGGGTTGAATTTGGTTTAAGTTTGTTGGCGGAGAGAAAATCTTGGTTGATTTCGTAGAGGGAGTAGCCATTGGACAAAAGGGCTTTGGTTACGTGGGATTTTTCTTCTGCAAGGAATTGGGGGGCAGATATGTGTATTGTTCAAGTGATCAGGGTTCTTAGGATGGTGGACTTTTTATCCAGATGATGGTGGGAATTAGCATTGATGTATCTATCGGTGTAGGTCTTCTTCCTGTAAACTTGGTGGGAAAGAGATTCATTGAGAAGACGAGAAATCAGAACATATTTTAGGTTATATGATATGACAACTACCATTCATATTCTATTTAATCCCTCCTTCTTATATCCTTTCTTCACACAATTATTTACATATTATCTATTATACTTTCTTTCTATTCCTTTTATTTATCTTATCCTTCTTATGATCATACTTTGATATAATAATGTATCTTACTATATTACCACAATACATTATTATATTCCATCATTTTAAGACATTATTATAACACATTACTATTATTAATGGAAACTCAAACACTCATCCCAAATCGTCATCATTAAATATTATTAAATATTATAATTGTTGATCCATATCCATTCCTCCTCAATGGCTACTTTATAAAAATATTTTCACCTTTGCATTCTCAACGGATATATTGATTATTTTCATTAATCTTTATTTAATGGTCATATTTACTCCCTCCTATTTAATACATACATTGGCACTCTTTTTCCCTACATCTGATATTTTTGGTTGTCCCTGATGATGGGTGGAGTGTCCACTAGAAACGTTGGACATTTCAAAACCAGGTACACAATTCATATCCAAAAACACTCTCAACATTATGTCTAACTGTGAAAACTTTCAGAGTATTATTATTGCTATTCCACATGGCCCTAAAAAATATTTTAACACGAACTAAACCTCTAGAAGTCTCATACATAACTCATGAAGAAAATGAGGAGACACATAACAAGTTATCCAAATTGGAGGAACAACTTAATGATTTGAGTGTTAGGTCAATAACAAGTGATGAGTTGGTAAACACATGAACAAAAATTCAAGAAATGGAAAATAATATGGATAAAATGGAAAATAAGATGGATTAAATTAAGAATGACATGAAAAAGAAGATGGATGAAAACAAATAATAAATATAGAAATCCATGAAGGAATTGCAAAATTCCATGTCTTCCATGATCTTTCATGCTCTAGATGAGAGACTCCCTAAAGGAGATATAAAAAAGTAAGGAAATCATGAAAATAAGGAGAAAAAGGTTGTTGAGACTCAATCGCACATGGGGAGTATTGTGTCACTTTTGGAGAGCACAAATTTTGAATCTCAAAATAATGATCATTCATTACTCCAAGATCCACATTATCAAGGCTTCAAGTCGGCTCCAAGGAACTACTTCATTCTGAAGATTGATATGAAGAAGTTTGATGATAAAGATCCTATAACATGGATATTCCAGATGGAGCAACACTTTGATCTACACGGAGTGCCAAGCTTACAAAGGTACCTATTGCATCCTTGTATTTAAAAAATGATCAATTTGTTTGGTACCAATGGCTTTGTGAAAGAAAAAAGAATTATATTATCTCTTGGTCCATTTTTATGGATGAATTGATATCACATTATGGGGATATTAAGATCAATACATTATTTAGTCAATTGATAAATCTTTAGAAAAAAGGTCCAATTAAAAAGCACACTCAACCCAAAAGCTCAATCTCAGGGTAAATAACATTCCTGAAAATAATTTGTTAGATCTCTTTATGGGTACTTTAAAGGAGAACATTCAATATGAGGTGCGTCTCTTCGAACCTAAATCCCTAGAGCATGCTTTCAGTATGGCGAGGAAAGAGGAAAATAAAAATATGGCTACCAGAAGGGTTACCACTAACAACTATAGAGAGCACCATGTTCCATCTCCTAACCTCACTCAACCAACAAGGTTGACACCTCGGTGATTGGTTGAAATAAAAGCACAAGAACTATGTTTCAATTGTGACAACAAGTATATTAAGGGGCATAAATGTGGTGAGAATAAATTATTCTACATATATTGTGAAGAGAAAGAAGATCAAGAAGTGGAAAGATCATAATATCTATATCTATAAGAGTCTACTCCAATGATATATTTTCATACATTGGTCGACATCAGTACTCCACAAACCCTCAATACACAAGGATACATAAAAAAATAAAAAGGTAACAGTGTTGATTGATTTTGGTAGTACCCATAACTTCATCAATTCCAAATTAGCAAAAGATCTCAATTGCTTTGTATACCCAACACCGGAATTTCAAGTGATGATTGAAAATGGAGGTAGATGGAAGTACCACAAATTGTCCTGGGAAGTGCCATAGTATTTTTTTTGTAAGTGGAGGAATCAACTACTAGTCTGGCATGTACTCACGTGACACAGGGTCGTGTTATCCGACTATGGGAAGTGTCATAGTATTAAGCTCAATATGGGGGAGTATGTTTTGGATAGTGCCATGATTTCCATCCAAATGGATGGTGTTGATGTTGTATTATGGGTCCAATGGTTACAATCATTAGGAACAGTGGCCCTTAATTTTCAAGATCTTTTCATGATATTTTTCCTCACATAGCAAGGAAATTGAGCTTAGAGGTATCCAAGGGAAACCCTCTAAGGTGATAAGCTCTAATAGCATGACACAATTATTGAAAAACGGACACCATGGTGTAATTGCACAATTGTGCTCACTAGATGTTCAAGCATCTATATCCTCTACTCCATTAGATCTCCAAATAGTTATTAACAATCATTCAAAGGTATTTGGAGAAATGCTTAACAGCCTTCCACCTAATCGATATCGTGACAATGTTATTCATTTGCAACCAGGAAGTGTTCCACCAAACATTAGGCCTTAAAAGTATCCATATGCACAGAAGAGTGTGATTGAGCATATGATCCAATAAATTTTAGAGGTCGACATCATTCAAGCTAACCAAAGTTCTTTCTCTTCACCAGTGCTGATGGTTACAAAAAAGGATGGTTCATGGCATGTGTGTCCATATTATAGATAGCTCAACAAAATGACCATTAAATATAAGTTTCTTATTTTTGTCATTGATGAATTATTAGATGAATTGCATGGAGCAATTTTCTTTACTAAGATGGATCTTCGTTCAGGATATCATCAAATCATAATGAGGCCAGAAGACATTCCCAAAATAGATTTTAGAACACGTGAAGGTCATTGTGAGTTTTTGGTTATGCCATTTGGACTTACTAATGCACCTTCAACATTTCAAATCTTGATGATGTTAGGGACCTAACCTCCCTAACCCCTCACGTAGGTAGAATAATATAATTCCATGTAATAAAGGCCAATATTAATAAGGCCTAGCTATAAGGAAGAATAAGTCAAATGTAACAAGACCTAATAGAAGCTTCCGCTTCTAGAAAGATCTTCCTCTAGATTGTTCTTTTGGATAGATAGATTTAGTATAAATAGGAGTAGAGGGTATGAGAAATCTTGTCTTGGATATTATTGTAATAGAGCACTTATTTGTTGGAGGTTTCTCCCTCGAAGAGGCAAGTGAACATTGCTATAATTAATCAAGGTTCTATTTTTGGTGTTATTCTGGTATTATTCTGGTATTGTTATGGTTATATCATTGTTGTTCTGCCATTTCTAGCTAAAATATTTATGTTCTACATACTATTTTATATCTGGAATACTACAAATGGTATCAGAGCACTTTCCTTGGCAAAAAATTGTGGGTTAATTTTTTTTAGGGTAGAGACGTATTCTTGTGTCTTAAAGCTACATAGATTTGTCGTTACGTGTATAAACTCGCGGTCGGAGAGTCATACACGCAGGAAATACAAGTGGTACTTAATCGCACATCTGTTGGCCACCCTTGTAACCCCTGTTAGTACCCCTTCGAGTGGTAGCGCATCAGACAACACCTATATACAGATCGGCTTAGATCTCCTGAATCCCTCCATAGATAAACTGATCGGTTGTCTGACTGTTATAGTACCACTGAGAACAATACTTGGGAATATACTCTCTAGTACCTAGGTAGTCAGGTAGTACGGCTAAGGGCACGATCTAGCCTCCTTAGTTGGTGCCCTGAGATATTAGGTTGAGTACTATTGTTGGACCCTGCATGTATATCATAGAGCTATAGCATAGGGAGAACCCTTGTTTGTATACACCCTGCATACCCTAACCCTTGGGATAGAAACAAAAACAAAACAGACAAGATCTATTGCTGTGTAACTGTGCCTCCTGCATTTGGGTTGTGAAATTACTACACATTTATTCCTGGTAAGAATTTGGGCATTTCAACACTGCAATATTCTTCGGATCGGAGTATAACTCCGCAAGAGTAAATTAAAAAAAAAATAGTATAGTGGTCCCGTCGGCACACTTCTTTGGGACCTATCCCACTGGGTTCCTCTCTTCGCCCCGATTCCAGTGATACCTATCATTTTTAACGCAATTTCTTTTGTGGACCCGACACCCTTATTTGGCCCATATCCCATTGGATCCCCCTTTTAGCCCTAATCGCAGTGGTACCTATCATTTGACACCCTTATTCTATGTGGTCCTGCCCACCCCTCCACACACCTTTTGTTTCCCCTATACCATTTTCTTGCTCATTTTTCCAAATGGCTACCACACAAGCCCAAGAAATCAATACATTGATTGTTGACACCCACTAGAACTAGGAAGACAACAAGAATATCAATGCCAACCTTATCTCAATCAATTCGTCTATTGAGATCTTTAAGGAACAATGTTCCCACATCAAAGACCTCAAAGAACCCTTCATGTGTCGTTCCCAAAACCCTTCATCTTCTGAACAACCATCTTATCAGGATGATCATGACTCTTCCCATTACCAAAGTCCTCGTACTACCCACTTATATTGAGACCTTCACCCTCCTAGAATTGAGGTGAACAAATTTGATGGATCGAATCCCACAAGTTGGGTCACCCAAATGGAAAATTACTTCTCTTTGCATGGAATTACAGATGATTTAGCCAAGCTTCGTTATGGTGTCCTACATGTGGATCCAAAACGATGGCAATGGTGACAATGAAGAAAAAATGCACACCAAGAGTATGATGCTTGGACACAGTTTGTAGATGAAATTTATGACCGCTTTGACTTTGACACCCACCATTTAGGTCATTTGACCAAGTTAAAGCAGTCTTGGAGAGTGGAATACTTTATTGCCACATTTGAGCACTTGGATTTCAGAACGGAGGGCATGTCAAATGTTTTCTTTAGGGAATGCTTTATCAGTGGCCTCAAAGATGAAATTTGTGTGCATGTTATCATGGCACGCCCCCAGACTTGGTTGGAAGATACTCAACGAGCCAAGGAAGCACAACATATTGTATCCTCCTAGACCCACAAACCCTCCTTTTCTCCTCGCCCTAAACCCATCAATTATGCCCCTCCTACAACTCCCCTCAAGATCCAAAAATTAACCAGGGTTGAAATGGTTGAACATCAAATCAAGGGTCTTTGTTATAATTGTGATAACAAATATTTTCCTAGGCACAAGTGTAAGGAACATAAGATTTTTATGGCTATGACTGAGGATCTTTCTGAAGAAGATGATGTTGGTCCACCTGTGGAGGAACTACCATCGCCATATGACCTCACCCCACCCTCTGATCCACCAGACGTTGACCCGGTGATTTCACTTAATGCCCTCACTAGATTCTCTACTCCTCGGACTCTCAAATTAATTGGTTACATCAAAAATAGGAAAGTCATCATCCTTGTGGACAGTGGTAGCACTCATAATGTTATTCATCGCCGGATCTCCCAAGAATTCAATTGTTACATCTGTGTCATCGATAATTTTCAAATCATGATTTCCAATGGCGGTTCCATGAAATGTGGGGGACAATGTGAAAATGTGTGACTCCAAATTGGTAATTATAACCTAAAATCCCAT
The DNA here is from genome assembly GCA_009831015.1 of Picea engelmannii. Lineage (NCBI taxonomy): Eukaryota > Viridiplantae > Streptophyta > Pinopsida > Pinales > Pinaceae > Picea > Picea engelmannii. The sequence goes on along the minus strand of ML800918.1, from coordinate 146,777 downwards.
ATGTTTATTATAGACATGGGTGGTTGTGGCATTGTTCTTGGTTCTAAATGGTTATGTACTCTAGGCCCCATTATCATGGATTTTAAGGACTTAACCATGCAATTCCAACATGAGGAACAACAATATAAGTTCCAAGGCATCACAACAGGCTCCCCTGAGATCATCAGTTCCCATTGCATGGAAAAGATCCTCAAAAAAGGTCATTCAGGAATTATAGCCCAAATCCACTCCATTCGTGTTGTTGAGACACCTTATGTGCATCCCGACCTCTAATCTATCCTCTCCCGCCACCAAGTTGTTTTTACCACTCCCAAAGAACTTCCCCCTTCCCGTGGAGTCCATGATCATTCCATCCCTTTCATCCCAAGCAGTCTTCCTCCCAATGTTCGGCCTTATCGTCATCCTTTTTCCCAGAAGAATGAAATTAAGAAAATTGTTCATGAATTGTTAGAAGTTGGTGTTATCTGTCCCAGTACTAGCCCCTATTCTTCCCTTGTGGTCATGATACTAAAGAAATAAGGTACTTGGCGCATGTGTCCTGATTTCCGTGCCCTCAACAAACTCACAATAAAAGACAAATTCCCCATTCCTTTCATTGATGACCTCTTGGATGAATTGAGTGGTGTTCAGTACTTCACTAAATTGGATCTACATTCTGGCTACCACCAAATCCGTATGAAAGAAGAAGACATTCCCAAGACTGCATTTCGCACTCATGAGGGTCATTATGAATTCTTGGTAATGTCCTTTGGATTGTGTAATTCTCCTTCCACTTTCCAAAGTCTTATGAATCATGTCTTCCATCCTTTTCTCTGTCATTTTGTCTTATTTTTCTCTGATGATATTCTCATCTACAGTAAAAATCTTCCATCCCATCTCTCCCATGTGAATTAAGTTCTCCATCTACTCTCTAAGCACCAACTTTTCCTCAAACAATCTAAATGTGTCTTTGGTGACTCATAAGTGGAATACCTGGTTCATATTGTCGACAAGGATGGTGTCTGAGTGGATCCTAAGAAAATTGAATATATGCAAGAATGGCCTCGCCCTAAAACTCTTAAGAGCTTGCGTGGTTTTTTGGGTTTAACGGGATATTATAGGAAGTTTGTTCAGAATTATGGAAAGATTGCAACTCCTCTCACTTCTCTCCTTAAAAAGAATGTTTTCACTTGGACTTTAGCTGTGGATCATGCCTTCCAAGACTTAAAATATGATATGTGCTCAACCCTTGTCTTATTCCTTCCAGACTTCACAAAGACATTTGTATTGGAATGTGATGCTTCCAAGAAAGGAATTGGAGTCGTCCTCATGCAAGATGGCAGGGCTTTGGCCTTCACTAGCAAACAACTTTCAGAGCAACATTTGGGCCAATCCATTTATGAAAAGGAAATGTTCGTTATTATGCATGTTGTGGATCTTTGTTGTCCTTATTTATTGGGTCAGCAATTCCAAATCAAAACCGATCATCAGAGTCTCAAGTATTTCCTAGAACAACAAATTTCATCCCCGACGCAACAAAAATGGGTGACCAAGCTATTTGGATATGATTATGAGATCATTTACAAGAAAGGAAAGGAAAATGTAGTGTTTGATGCTCTTTCCCAAAAATATGAAGAAGACGGGTCCCTTTTCTCCCTCTCCTTCATTGTACCAGATTGGCTCCAAGTTGTTCGTCAGGAATGACTGCAAGACCCCAAAATTTCTAGCCTGCTCCACCAATTGCCATACAATTCTTTAGTTTCTCCAAGGTACTCTTGGCACAATGAAGAGCTTCGCTACAAAGGATGTTTGTATTTATGCAAGCAATCCCAACTTAAATCCACAGTGATTTTTGAACTTTATGCCTCACCCAAAGTCGGGCATTTAGGGTTTACCAGAACCTATGAACGGGTCAAACGTTCTTTTTTCTAGGAAGGTATGAAACAGGATGTCCGCACCTTTGTGGTTGAATGTGAGGTCTGTCAAGGCAACAAGGGAGAAAATGTCAAAGCTCCGGGCACACTCCAATCGCTTCTGATTCTGCCTGCTATTTGGCGGGATATTTCTATGGATTTCATTGTAGGCTTACCTAAATCAAGCAATAATTCAGTCATCATGGTGGTCGTAGATCGTCTCTCCAAATATGCTCATTTTTGTGCTCTTCAACACCCATTCGCAGTCGCCACAGTGGCTCAAATATTCATGTATAATATCTTCAATCTTCATGGCATGCCTAATTCTATTGTCTCTGACAGAGACCCCACTTTCACCAGTAATTTTTGGCAAGAATTATTCAAGCTACAAGGCACCCAATTGCATCTCAGCACTGCCTATCACCCCCAGATGGATGGTCAGACTGAAGTTGTCAACAAGTGTTTGGAAATATATTTGAGTTGTTTTTCATCTGAGAGGAAAAATTGATGGGATCAATGGTTACCCCTAGTTGAATGATGGTACAACACATATTACCATACAGCTACTCGCATGACTCATTTTGAAGCAGTCTATGGCCAAAATCCCCTATCAGTTCTCTCCTATGTGTCAGGGGTCTCGAAGGTTCAAGAGGTTGAAAAAAATATTACAATCCGTGAGACTATTCTTCATGCCCTCAAAGACAATTTGGTCATGGCTCGGAATCGCATGAAGAAACAAGAAGATCAAGCTCATTATGAATGTTATTTTGTTGAAGGGGACCAGGTGTTTCTTCGACTACAACCTTGTAAGAAGACTTCACTCAAATCTAAATACTGTCAGAAACTTGTGCCCAAATTTAATGGTCCTTATACAGTGCTCAAGTGTGTGGGATTAGTGACCTATTAGTTAGATCTACCCAGTCAGTCGAAGCGTCATCTTGTTTTTCATGTTTCCTGCTTAAAGAAGGTGATTGGAACTAAGTGTCAAACTCAAACTAGTCTCCCAAAGTTGGATGAAGAAGGTTCCATATGGTTGCAGCCACAAGCAGTCTTGTCCCAGTGAGAGTGTCATTTTCTATCAACACACCATCAAGGAAGTGTTTGTCCAATGGAAAGATACACCTCCAAAAGATGCCACCTGGAAGTCGGCCACCATTCTACAACAATTTCCTCATCTAAAGCCTTGAGGACAAGGTTGTTCTTAAGGGGGAGGGTATGTTAGGGACCTAACCTCCCTAACCCCTCACATAGGTAGAATAATATAATTCCATATAATAAATGCCAATATTAATAAGGCCTAGCAATAAGGAAGAATAAGTCAAATGTAAAAAGACCTAATAGAATCTTTCACTTCTAGAAGGATCTTCCTCTAGATTGTTCTTTTGGATAGATAAATTTAGTATAAATAGGAGTAGAGGGTATGGGAAATCTTGTCTTGGATATTATTGTAATAAATCTCTTCTTTGTTGGAGGTTTCCCCCTCGAAGAGGTAAGTGAACATTT
>ML800918.1:95924-143282 GCA_009831015.1 Picea engelmannii | reverse complement strand
ATTATTAATGGAAACTCAAACACTCATCCCAAATCGTCATCATTAAATATTATTAAATATTATAATTGTTGATCCATATCCATTCCTCCTCAATGGCTACTTTATAAAAATATTTTCACCTTTGCATTCTCAACGGATATATTGATTATTTTCATTAATCTTTATTTAATGGTCATATTTACTCCCTCCTATTTAATACATACATTGGCACTCTTTTTCCCTACATCTGATATTTTTGGTTGTCCCTGATGATGGGTGGAGTGTCCACTAGAAACGTTGGACATTTCAAAACCAGGTACACAATTCATATCCAAAAACACTCTCAACATTATGTCTAACTGTGAAAACTTTCAGAGTATTATTATTGCTATTCCACATGGCCCTAAAAAATATTTTAACACGAACTAAACCTCTAGAAGTCTCATACATAACTCATGAAGAAAATGAGGAGACACATAACAAGTTATCCAAATTGGAGGAACAACTTAATGATTTGAGTGTTAGGTCAATAACAAGTGATGAGTTGGTAAACACATGAACAAAAATTCAAGAAATGGAAAATAATATGGATAAAATGGAAAATAAGATGGATTAAATTAAGAATGACATGAAAAAGAAGATGGATGAAAACAAATAATAAATATAGAAATCCATGAAGGAATTGCAAAATTCCATGTCTTCCATGATCTTTCATGCTCTAGATGAGAGACTCCCTAAAGGAGATATAAAAAAGTAAGGAAATCATGAAAATAAGGAGAAAAAGGTTGTTGAGACTCAATCGCACATGGGGAGTATTGTGTCACTTTTGGAGAGCACAAATTTTGAATCTCAAAATAATGATCATTCATTACTCCAAGATCCACATTATCAAGGCTTCAAGTCGGCTCCAAGGAACTACTTCATTCTGAAGATTGATATGAAGAAGTTTGATGATAAAGATCCTATAACATGGATATTCCAGATGGAGCAACACTTTGATCTACACGGAGTGCCAAGCTTACAAAGGTACCTATTGCATCCTTGTATTTAAAAAATGATCAATTTGTTTGGTACCAATGGCTTTGTGAAAGAAAAAAGAATTATATTATCTCTTGGTCCATTTTTATGGATGAATTGATATCACATTATGGGGATATTAAGATCAATACATTATTTAGTCAATTGATAAATCTTTAGAAAAAAGGTCCAATTAAAAAGCACACTCAACCCAAAAGCTCAATCTCAGGGTAAATAACATTCCTGAAAATAATTTGTTAGATCTCTTTATGGGTACTTTAAAGGAGAACATTCAATATGAGGTGCGTCTCTTCGAACCTAAATCCCTAGAGCATGCTTTCAGTATGGCGAGGAAAGAGGAAAATAAAAATATGGCTACCAGAAGGGTTACCACTAACAACTATAGAGAGCACCATGTTCCATCTCCTAACCTCACTCAACCAACAAGGTTGACACCTCGGTGATTGGTTGAAATAAAAGCACAAGAACTATGTTTCAATTGTGACAACAAGTATATTAAGGGGCATAAATGTGGTGAGAATAAATTATTCTACATATATTGTGAAGAGAAAGAAGATCAAGAAGTGGAAAGATCATAATATCTATATCTATAAGAGTCTACTCCAATGATATATTTTCATACATTGGTCGACATCAGTACTCCACAAACCCTCAATACACAAGGATACATAAAAAAATAAAAAGGTAACAGTGTTGATTGATTTTGGTAGTACCCATAACTTCATCAATTCCAAATTAGCAAAAGATCTCAATTGCTTTGTATACCCAACACCGGAATTTCAAGTGATGATTGAAAATGGAGGTAGATGGAAGTACCACAAATTGTCCTGGGAAGTGCCATAGTATTTTTTTTGTAAGTGGAGGAATCAACTACTAGTCTGGCATGTACTCACGTGACACAGGGTCGTGTTATCCGACTATGGGAAGTGTCATAGTATTAAGCTCAATATGGGGGAGTATGTTTTGGATAGTGCCATGATTTCCATCCAAATGGATGGTGTTGATGTTGTATTATGGGTCCAATGGTTACAATCATTAGGAACAGTGGCCCTTAATTTTCAAGATCTTTTCATGATATTTTTCCTCACATAGCAAGGAAATTGAGCTTAGAGGTATCCAAGGGAAACCCTCTAAGGTGATAAGCTCTAATAGCATGACACAATTATTGAAAAACGGACACCATGGTGTAATTGCACAATTGTGCTCACTAGATGTTCAAGCATCTATATCCTCTACTCCATTAGATCTCCAAATAGTTATTAACAATCATTCAAAGGTATTTGGAGAAATGCTTAACAGCCTTCCACCTAATCGATATCGTGACAATGTTATTCATTTGCAACCAGGAAGTGTTCCACCAAACATTAGGCCTTAAAAGTATCCATATGCACAGAAGAGTGTGATTGAGCATATGATCCAATAAATTTTAGAGGTCGACATCATTCAAGCTAACCAAAGTTCTTTCTCTTCACCAGTGCTGATGGTTACAAAAAAGGATGGTTCATGGCATGTGTGTCCATATTATAGATAGCTCAACAAAATGACCATTAAATATAAGTTTCTTATTTTTGTCATTGATGAATTATTAGATGAATTGCATGGAGCAATTTTCTTTACTAAGATGGATCTTCGTTCAGGATATCATCAAATCATAATGAGGCCAGAAGACATTCCCAAAATAGATTTTAGAACACGTGAAGGTCATTGTGAGTTTTTGGTTATGCCATTTGGACTTACTAATGCACCTTCAACATTTCAAATCTTGATGATGTTAGGGACCTAACCTCCCTAACCCCTCACGTAGGTAGAATAATATAATTCCATGTAATAAAGGCCAATATTAATAAGGCCTAGCTATAAGGAAGAATAAGTCAAATGTAACAAGACCTAATAGAAGCTTCCGCTTCTAGAAAGATCTTCCTCTAGATTGTTCTTTTGGATAGATAGATTTAGTATAAATAGGAGTAGAGGGTATGAGAAATCTTGTCTTGGATATTATTGTAATAGAGCACTTATTTGTTGGAGGTTTCTCCCTCGAAGAGGCAAGTGAACATTGCTATAATTAATCAAGGTTCTATTTTTGGTGTTATTCTGGTATTATTCTGGTATTGTTATGGTTATATCATTGTTGTTCTGCCATTTCTAGCTAAAATATTTATGTTCTACATACTATTTTATATCTGGAATACTACAAATGGTATCAGAGCACTTTCCTTGGCAAAAAATTGTGGGTTAATTTTTTTTAGGGTAGAGACGTATTCTTGTGTCTTAAAGCTACATAGATTTGTCGTTACGTGTATAAACTCGCGGTCGGAGAGTCATACACGCAGGAAATACAAGTGGTACTTAATCGCACATCTGTTGGCCACCCTTGTAACCCCTGTTAGTACCCCTTCGAGTGGTAGCGCATCAGACAACACCTATATACAGATCGGCTTAGATCTCCTGAATCCCTCCATAGATAAACTGATCGGTTGTCTGACTGTTATAGTACCACTGAGAACAATACTTGGGAATATACTCTCTAGTACCTAGGTAGTCAGGTAGTACGGCTAAGGGCACGATCTAGCCTCCTTAGTTGGTGCCCTGAGATATTAGGTTGAGTACTATTGTTGGACCCTGCATGTATATCATAGAGCTATAGCATAGGGAGAACCCTTGTTTGTATACACCCTGCATACCCTAACCCTTGGGATAGAAACAAAAACAAAACAGACAAGATCTATTGCTGTGTAACTGTGCCTCCTGCATTTGGGTTGTGAAATTACTACACATTTATTCCTGGTAAGAATTTGGGCATTTCAACACTGCAATATTCTTCGGATCGGAGTATAACTCCGCAAGAGTAAATTAAAAAAAAAATAGTATAGTGGTCCCGTCGGCACACTTCTTTGGGACCTATCCCACTGGGTTCCTCTCTTCGCCCCGATTCCAGTGATACCTATCATTTTTAACGCAATTTCTTTTGTGGACCCGACACCCTTATTTGGCCCATATCCCATTGGATCCCCCTTTTAGCCCTAATCGCAGTGGTACCTATCATTTGACACCCTTATTCTATGTGGTCCTGCCCACCCCTCCACACACCTTTTGTTTCCCCTATACCATTTTCTTGCTCATTTTTCCAAATGGCTACCACACAAGCCCAAGAAATCAATACATTGATTGTTGACACCCACTAGAACTAGGAAGACAACAAGAATATCAATGCCAACCTTATCTCAATCAATTCGTCTATTGAGATCTTTAAGGAACAATGTTCCCACATCAAAGACCTCAAAGAACCCTTCATGTGTCGTTCCCAAAACCCTTCATCTTCTGAACAACCATCTTATCAGGATGATCATGACTCTTCCCATTACCAAAGTCCTCGTACTACCCACTTATATTGAGACCTTCACCCTCCTAGAATTGAGGTGAACAAATTTGATGGATCGAATCCCACAAGTTGGGTCACCCAAATGGAAAATTACTTCTCTTTGCATGGAATTACAGATGATTTAGCCAAGCTTCGTTATGGTGTCCTACATGTGGATCCAAAACGATGGCAATGGTGACAATGAAGAAAAAATGCACACCAAGAGTATGATGCTTGGACACAGTTTGTAGATGAAATTTATGACCGCTTTGACTTTGACACCCACCATTTAGGTCATTTGACCAAGTTAAAGCAGTCTTGGAGAGTGGAATACTTTATTGCCACATTTGAGCACTTGGATTTCAGAACGGAGGGCATGTCAAATGTTTTCTTTAGGGAATGCTTTATCAGTGGCCTCAAAGATGAAATTTGTGTGCATGTTATCATGGCACGCCCCCAGACTTGGTTGGAAGATACTCAACGAGCCAAGGAAGCACAACATATTGTATCCTCCTAGACCCACAAACCCTCCTTTTCTCCTCGCCCTAAACCCATCAATTATGCCCCTCCTACAACTCCCCTCAAGATCCAAAAATTAACCAGGGTTGAAATGGTTGAACATCAAATCAAGGGTCTTTGTTATAATTGTGATAACAAATATTTTCCTAGGCACAAGTGTAAGGAACATAAGATTTTTATGGCTATGACTGAGGATCTTTCTGAAGAAGATGATGTTGGTCCACCTGTGGAGGAACTACCATCGCCATATGACCTCACCCCACCCTCTGATCCACCAGACGTTGACCCGGTGATTTCACTTAATGCCCTCACTAGATTCTCTACTCCTCGGACTCTCAAATTAATTGGTTACATCAAAAATAGGAAAGTCATCATCCTTGTGGACAGTGGTAGCACTCATAATGTTATTCATCGCCGGATCTCCCAAGAATTCAATTGTTACATCTGTGTCATCGATAATTTTCAAATCATGATTTCCAATGGCGGTTCCATGAAATGTGGGGGACAATGTGAAAATGTGTGACTCCAAATTGGTAATTATAACCTAAAATCCCATATGTTTATTATAGACATGGGTGGTTGTGGCATTGTTCTTGGTTCTAAATGGTTATGTACTCTAGGCCCCATTATCATGGATTTTAAGGACTTAACCATGCAATTCCAACATGAGGAACAACAATATAAGTTCCAAGGCATCACAACAGGCTCCCCTGAGATCATCAGTTCCCATTGCATGGAAAAGATCCTCAAAAAAGGTCATTCAGGAATTATAGCCCAAATCCACTCCATTCGTGTTGTTGAGACACCTTATGTGCATCCCGACCTCTAATCTATCCTCTCCCGCCACCAAGTTGTTTTTACCACTCCCAAAGAACTTCCCCCTTCCCGTGGAGTCCATGATCATTCCATCCCTTTCATCCCAAGCAGTCTTCCTCCCAATGTTCGGCCTTATCGTCATCCTTTTTCCCAGAAGAATGAAATTAAGAAAATTGTTCATGAATTGTTAGAAGTTGGTGTTATCTGTCCCAGTACTAGCCCCTATTCTTCCCTTGTGGTCATGATACTAAAGAAATAAGGTACTTGGCGCATGTGTCCTGATTTCCGTGCCCTCAACAAACTCACAATAAAAGACAAATTCCCCATTCCTTTCATTGATGACCTCTTGGATGAATTGAGTGGTGTTCAGTACTTCACTAAATTGGATCTACATTCTGGCTACCACCAAATCCGTATGAAAGAAGAAGACATTCCCAAGACTGCATTTCGCACTCATGAGGGTCATTATGAATTCTTGGTAATGTCCTTTGGATTGTGTAATTCTCCTTCCACTTTCCAAAGTCTTATGAATCATGTCTTCCATCCTTTTCTCTGTCATTTTGTCTTATTTTTCTCTGATGATATTCTCATCTACAGTAAAAATCTTCCATCCCATCTCTCCCATGTGAATTAAGTTCTCCATCTACTCTCTAAGCACCAACTTTTCCTCAAACAATCTAAATGTGTCTTTGGTGACTCATAAGTGGAATACCTGGTTCATATTGTCGACAAGGATGGTGTCTGAGTGGATCCTAAGAAAATTGAATATATGCAAGAATGGCCTCGCCCTAAAACTCTTAAGAGCTTGCGTGGTTTTTTGGGTTTAACGGGATATTATAGGAAGTTTGTTCAGAATTATGGAAAGATTGCAACTCCTCTCACTTCTCTCCTTAAAAAGAATGTTTTCACTTGGACTTTAGCTGTGGATCATGCCTTCCAAGACTTAAAATATGATATGTGCTCAACCCTTGTCTTATTCCTTCCAGACTTCACAAAGACATTTGTATTGGAATGTGATGCTTCCAAGAAAGGAATTGGAGTCGTCCTCATGCAAGATGGCAGGGCTTTGGCCTTCACTAGCAAACAACTTTCAGAGCAACATTTGGGCCAATCCATTTATGAAAAGGAAATGTTCGTTATTATGCATGTTGTGGATCTTTGTTGTCCTTATTTATTGGGTCAGCAATTCCAAATCAAAACCGATCATCAGAGTCTCAAGTATTTCCTAGAACAACAAATTTCATCCCCGACGCAACAAAAATGGGTGACCAAGCTATTTGGATATGATTATGAGATCATTTACAAGAAAGGAAAGGAAAATGTAGTGTTTGATGCTCTTTCCCAAAAATATGAAGAAGACGGGTCCCTTTTCTCCCTCTCCTTCATTGTACCAGATTGGCTCCAAGTTGTTCGTCAGGAATGACTGCAAGACCCCAAAATTTCTAGCCTGCTCCACCAATTGCCATACAATTCTTTAGTTTCTCCAAGGTACTCTTGGCACAATGAAGAGCTTCGCTACAAAGGATGTTTGTATTTATGCAAGCAATCCCAACTTAAATCCACAGTGATTTTTGAACTTTATGCCTCACCCAAAGTCGGGCATTTAGGGTTTACCAGAACCTATGAACGGGTCAAACGTTCTTTTTTCTAGGAAGGTATGAAACAGGATGTCCGCACCTTTGTGGTTGAATGTGAGGTCTGTCAAGGCAACAAGGGAGAAAATGTCAAAGCTCCGGGCACACTCCAATCGCTTCTGATTCTGCCTGCTATTTGGCGGGATATTTCTATGGATTTCATTGTAGGCTTACCTAAATCAAGCAATAATTCAGTCATCATGGTGGTCGTAGATCGTCTCTCCAAATATGCTCATTTTTGTGCTCTTCAACACCCATTCGCAGTCGCCACAGTGGCTCAAATATTCATGTATAATATCTTCAATCTTCATGGCATGCCTAATTCTATTGTCTCTGACAGAGACCCCACTTTCACCAGTAATTTTTGGCAAGAATTATTCAAGCTACAAGGCACCCAATTGCATCTCAGCACTGCCTATCACCCCCAGATGGATGGTCAGACTGAAGTTGTCAACAAGTGTTTGGAAATATATTTGAGTTGTTTTTCATCTGAGAGGAAAAATTGATGGGATCAATGGTTACCCCTAGTTGAATGATGGTACAACACATATTACCATACAGCTACTCGCATGACTCATTTTGAAGCAGTCTATGGCCAAAATCCCCTATCAGTTCTCTCCTATGTGTCAGGGGTCTCGAAGGTTCAAGAGGTTGAAAAAAATATTACAATCCGTGAGACTATTCTTCATGCCCTCAAAGACAATTTGGTCATGGCTCGGAATCGCATGAAGAAACAAGAAGATCAAGCTCATTATGAATGTTATTTTGTTGAAGGGGACCAGGTGTTTCTTCGACTACAACCTTGTAAGAAGACTTCACTCAAATCTAAATACTGTCAGAAACTTGTGCCCAAATTTAATGGTCCTTATACAGTGCTCAAGTGTGTGGGATTAGTGACCTATTAGTTAGATCTACCCAGTCAGTCGAAGCGTCATCTTGTTTTTCATGTTTCCTGCTTAAAGAAGGTGATTGGAACTAAGTGTCAAACTCAAACTAGTCTCCCAAAGTTGGATGAAGAAGGTTCCATATGGTTGCAGCCACAAGCAGTCTTGTCCCAGTGAGAGTGTCATTTTCTATCAACACACCATCAAGGAAGTGTTTGTCCAATGGAAAGATACACCTCCAAAAGATGCCACCTGGAAGTCGGCCACCATTCTACAACAATTTCCTCATCTAAAGCCTTGAGGACAAGGTTGTTCTTAAGGGGGAGGGTATGTTAGGGACCTAACCTCCCTAACCCCTCACATAGGTAGAATAATATAATTCCATATAATAAATGCCAATATTAATAAGGCCTAGCAATAAGGAAGAATAAGTCAAATGTAAAAAGACCTAATAGAATCTTTCACTTCTAGAAGGATCTTCCTCTAGATTGTTCTTTTGGATAGATAAATTTAGTATAAATAGGAGTAGAGGGTATGGGAAATCTTGTCTTGGATATTATTGTAATAAATCTCTTCTTTGTTGGAGGTTTCCCCCTCGAAGAGGTAAGTGAACATTTTTATCATTAATCAAGGTGTTTTTTTTGTGTTATTTTGGTATTATTCTGGTATTGTTCTGGTTATATCATTGTTGTTCTGTCATTTCTAGCTAAAATATTTTTGTTCTGCATACTATTTATATCTAGAATACTACAGATGAATTATATTTTCAATCCCTTCATTAGAAAATTTGTGTAAGTATTTTTTGATGGTATACTAATATACAACAAATCTTGGGAAGAGCATGTACAACATGTTGATAGAGTATCACAACTATTGGAAGAGAAATAACTTTATGCAAAGTCTTCCAAGTGTGCCTTTGGGGTTCAAGACGTGGAATATTTGGGTCATATTGTATATCATGAAGGTGTAAAAGTGCACCCTAACAAAATTAAAGATATTAGGGAATGGCCAATTTCCAAAACCTTAAAGAAACTTAGAGGATTATTAGGATTGACAGAGTATTGTCGTAAGTTTGTCAAGAATTATGGTCAAATAGTAGCACCTCTAACAACATTATTAAAGAAGGAATCATTTTCTTGGACTCGAGCAGCAACCAAAGCTTTTGAGAAACTTAAGGAGGCTATGTGTACAACTCCCATCATGGTCTCACTTGACTTCACAAAAACATTTATTGTGGAGTGTGATGTCTCACGCCATGGAATTGGTGCAACTTTAATGCAAGAAGAAAGACCCATTGCCTTTGAAAGCAGCCAAATTAAAGGAAAAAACTTACTCAAACCCATTTATAAAAAAAAAAAACGTTAGCCATAATACATGCAGTTAAGAAATAGCACCCTTACCTAGTAGGAAGACACTTCAAAGTAAAAACATATAATGATAGTTTGAACTACTTCTTGGAGCAACGATTATCTTCATAAGAGCAACAAAAATGGGTTACAAAGATGCTAGGTTAGGACTTTGAAATTATCTACAAAAAAGGAAAATATAATGTTGTGGCAAATGCCCTTTCAAGGAAAGAAGAAGAAACGGAAGGTTTATTGTGTGTTATTTCTACTCTGTAATTTGATTGGGTGGAAGAAGGATAGAATGGAAACAATATCAAGAGGTATGCAAAACCATTCAACAACTACAAGAGGACCCCAGTTCATTAGATAATTTTGTATGGAAGAAATATTTTCTATGGTATCATGATCGCCTATACTTATGTAAGAATTCCCAACTCAAATAGAAGGTCCTTCTAGAATTGCACACTTCTCATGTAGGAGGAAATTCAAGATTCTTCAAAACGTACCACAAGATCAAGGACTTTTTCAAGGAAGGTCTTAAAAACGATGCTCAAAATTGTATGCTTGAATGTGTGGTCTGCCAATAGAATAAGGGAGATACAATCAAGACGTTAGGTCTCTTACAACCATTAGTTATACCAAGTCAATGTTGGGAAGAAGTTTCAATGGATTTCATTACATGTTTTCCCAAATATGAAGAAAATATTGTCATCATGGTAGTAGTGGATCGACTGACAAAGTGTGCTCATTTTTTCTCTCTTTCTAATCGTTTTAAAGAAAGTATAGTAGTATCAACATTTGTGGAAATAGTTAAAAAGCTACATGGAGTCCCCAAGATTATTGTAAGTGACAAAGATCCAATTTTCACTAGAAATTTTAGGACTGAATTATTTTCCTGTTGTTAGAATATGAAAGATTGTGCTCATTTTACCATTGACAATACTATTGTCACCCAACCATAGGTCGAAGCCACCCTCCGAGCACCTTAACCTTGACAGAGAATCACTCTGGAAGCAAACACTAGGCCAGATAGCCAAACAAAGGGTAACGCAACTTTACCCAAGAATAGCGCACCAATAAGAGCTGATCAGATAGTCTAAACCCTAGCCAAGAGATAATCCAAGTGTAACTGCTAGCTGCAGCAGCAGCTCTCCTCCAAACCTGCGCAAAAACTGGGCAACTGCAGTGCGCACAAGTGTTGCTCTGCAATTCTGAAACTGTCTGCCAGAATGAAGACTGGCCACCTGTTATTTCTAGTAATTATGGCTAACTGTCAAGGCCGACTTCTCATTCTGGGTACTTGTCTATTCAGTATATTATTATTTCTTCTAGCTGACTTCTTCTCTTGGAGGCTAATAACCTGATACAAGTTATCTTCTTGAGCCGACATGCCTTCTAGGGTTATTAGACAACTCATTAGGGTTTCTTCTTGCTTCCTATAATATTCTATTCTCATCAGGTCTATACGTAGAGGTAAATACCTCCCACATCTACCATAATATCAACACTCCCTCCTAGCTAGGGATGTATTACAGGTAATGGTCTTGAGCACAAAACATACCATTCACCTGGTAGCATCAACATAGTCGTCTAGACTATCTCATGACTAGATCATGAGCATCATCATCATCATCACCATCAGTGTCATCAGCTGCATCATCTCTTGAAACCATACTTCATCTGAGTAATCAAACATGATGTTGGATAAGTCACTCACGCCACAGAGTGATACAAGATCCATTCTTTTAATCTGGACATACGTCCTAGAAGAGTAGATGTTCTGAACCATTTTCCTTCTGGGAAATCTCTGTCCTTTAATCATCCATATGGCTGATAATCATTTACCAAACTGCTGATAGTCTTCAAGGCAATCGAAACAAAAATAGAACACAACTGTGTCTATCCATAATAGTACATAACTACAATCCAGTGGCATACTACCACACCAAGTAACACACAAGTACTTGATCAAACAATGGAACATATCCACCACGGTAGTATACATCTACTGTCATACAATCTTCATAACAATCATCTGATATCAACTTGCACAGAAACAATGTTATGATATAAATTGAATCATCTGGGCCAATCTTTCACTCACATCTATGAGATCTGAAAGAATATATGCCCTTTAGAGTAGAACATCAATGATGGGCTATCTGCCTTATTCTTCTCAAACAAGGAAGAATTATCGTTCTGATTTCTGAGCCTGGACCATTCCTCACCCTGGGTCATTCCTCTGACACTAAACAAAGTGTAACCTGGAGAGAATGAATTTTCCCTAAGGAATGCTTGTCCCTGATTGCTGAGCTTGGACCATTCCCCACCCTGGGCCATTCCTCCGGCACTAAACAAAGTGCAACCTAAATAAAATGAATACACCCTAAGGAATGATTGTCCAGACCATTTCCCCTGTTAACCACAAGAGGAAAATATTGTCTTGTACCAACCTCCAAAATGGACCATTCCTCATGTTAACCATAATGAGAAATCGTTGTCCAGCGAGGCGGGCCAATCTTCTTGAGTAACCCTCAAGAAGAGAGACTACCCTAGACCACTCCCCATGTTAACCACAATGGGAAGTTGTTGTCTATGATACATCATCAATCTAAACCATTTCTCATGTTAACCACAATGGGAAATCCTTGTCCGTCGGAAATCTCAATCCACTTTCCGAACTAGAAAGGAAACTGCTCATCCTGGACCATTTTTCAAACTGAAAAAAATGATTGTCCATAAATCAATACATATCAGTGCTCCCTCCCAACCTGGGAGTCATCTCTTCTTTTTTCAATAAGGAAGTCGTCTCCACGAGCTCCAGCTTGAGTACGCAAACTCTTTCATCTTGGATGGAAGCTTTACCAAAATGTCTGCTTATCTACTCGTCTGTGGAGATATGTATTGGAGAACCACTTTCTCCTTTCTAGACTTCATCACAGATAATGTAATGCTTAATTTCAATTGTACTTCGATCTGGAACACTGATTTTCTTTGAAGGCTTCATGTAGCTCTGATCAATAGAGTATATCATTGTTTGGAAGACTGGAACATATCCATGTGGCACTTCTTCTGTCATCATGAGATCTGATCCACTGAGTAATCATCTTGATACAATATCTCTATTATAGAAAATCTTCACCACGCTTTTGTTGTGCACTGAAGGTTCTCCACCAAGTTATCTTCTTCCATCTGCATACAAGGGTCTCTTTCTGGTATGCCTCAAAGTCTTTGAGGTTGCTCTTCATACGCTCTTTGTTCAAATAGTCTTTTCATTTATCTGATGTAGAACTCCAACTCATGGATGTTGTGGATGATATAATGACTCATGTAGAGATATGTCTGGTTTACTGGAACAAGTAATCATCATAGTCTTCTCCCTCCATCTGGGAGAACTTCTAGTTCTAGATCTCACAATGCTTTCATTCATAAGTCTTTTATACATTGTTCTTCATCACGACTTTTAGTTCCTCTGCTTAATTGCTTTTAGTGAGTTCATATCAGGTTGGTAATCTTGTGATTCTCGATACAATGACTAGTTGTTTTGGCTTCTCTTTCTTTCTTGGAATCTTCATGTTCTTCTTCATATTTTTCTTTAGCTCTTGGGTCCATAGAGTAGATTCCATGCCCTAAGGATTCCATTTCTTTCTTTCATCATAGGATCACGGATGTGGATGGACAACCAGGGATACTTTAAAGCTTCTCTTTGAAGAGGTCTTCTTCTAAGGTTGAACTGAACACGTACTTCTTTTCATGTTTGTTTCCATGGATATATATTTCATCATCTTCAATGGATCGTAGGATTAGCTCCCTCCTAATACTTGCTTCATGTATGAATACATGCTCTTCTTTATGGTGATATATAATTGGCTCCCTCCATCTAGGAGAGTCCACATTTCCGTCCGCATCCTTATTGTCTTCTGCAAAGCGTCATAAGTCTTTCTCCAATTTTCTCTTGATTGATGACTTCTTTCTTCTAGGTTTCTTCAAGATTGATTCTAATTTCGTCTTATCTTGTAATAGCTTCCACAAGATTTGTTTGATATATTTCATCATTTCTTGTATATTGTCTGACTTGTACAATGATATCAATCCTTATCTTGTTGTTCTTCCATAGGTGTAGTTATTCTTGGAACATATTATCTTCTAAGAGATAGATATACAAGATATGTATAGAGATTATGCAAACAAGATATGTACAGGAACTAAGAAGAGTATTGTTACCTTCAGAAGAAGAAATCTCTTTCATCCTGCTTGGTCTTCTTTGTAGGTTCCTTTTCTTCGGCAATTGATGCTTCGTGTGTCCCCTTCCTTTTCTTTAGCTTGGGACAATGATTCTTGTAGTGACCATACTTTTGACAGTTGAAGCATTGTACTTCTGAAATATCTTTCTCTTGATTTGGCTTCCTCCTTGAACCAAACTTCCTTTTGTTCCTGAAATTCTTGAATCTTGTTGTGAAGGCTTGATCATCGTACCTCTTTTGGGGTTTCTCTTTTCCATTGATCCTTGATTCTTCTTGAGCACAGCAAGTCCAAAGTTCTTCAAATGTAGGATACTCCTTGCTTGTGTTCATGCTTGCGGAAAATGCATCCCACGTCTCGGGAAGACCATTGAGTACTATGTTTACCAATTCCTTCTCTGAAATGATATCTTCAATAGCTTGTAGTTGATCTCTTAACTGGGATATCCTCACAAAGTATGATGTTATGCTATCATCATCATTCATCTTCATGTCACAGAGTTCATTCTTTAGACTCATTACTTGTACAATGTTTATGAATGAGAAAAGGTTTGTTAGGGCATCGTACAGCTTCTTCGATGAGTCAAGGTGGGAGATGTAGGGTATCAAGTAGACTTTTATGGAATCCACTATGATACTCATGGCATTGATGTCACTATATTTGAACTTCTCCATGGTTGCAATGTTCTGTGTTTCCTTCTCTTTTCCTTCTTCAAACTCTAGCTTCACGATCTTTCCTTTCATGATATCTAGCACTTTATTCTTGGCAAGGATGAGGTCAATCCTTGTCTTCCACACTCTGAAGTTAGAAGCTCCATCTAACTTGGTTTCTGATATCATGGAGTAAGTCATCACAGCTTTAACTTGGTCAACCCTAGATTTGACCAAAAACTCAAACTTCACGTCTTGGCTTGCTGAGAGTGTCAGGAGATGCACTAGGCTAGGGTGCATTGATCTATCCAGAGATTAGGTCAATCCATTCACTTAAGGTTCCTCAAAGAGAGGATTAGGGTTTCTGCAACTACACCTGCTAGTAACCCTAGCTGTAGTGATTTGGTGATTGCTCCTGCTAGAAACCCTAGCGGCAGTTCTTCAACGAGCTCAATATCCTTATGGCTATGCTTCCTTCCAACGGTTACACTGAATGAAGGATGGGTGGGCCCATAACCTGTTAGAATATGAAAGATTGTGTTCATTTTACCATTGACAATACTATTGTCACCCAACCATAGGTCGAAGCCACCCTCCGAGCACCTTAACCTTGACAGAGAATCACTCTGGAAGCAAACCCTAGGCTAGATAGCCAAACAAAGGGTAGCGCACCTTTCCCCAAGAATAGCGCACCAATAAGAATTGATAAGATAGTCCAAACCCAAGCGAAACTGCTAGCTGCAGCAGAACTGGGCAACTGCAGTGCGCACAAGTGTTGCTCTGCAATACTGAAACTACCTGCCAGAATGAAGACTTGCCTCCTATTATTTATAGTAATTTTGGCTAACTGCCAGGGACGACTTCTCATTCTGAGTACTTGTTTGTTCAGTATATTATTATTTCTTCTGGCCAACTTCTTCTTTTGGAGGCTAATAACCTAATACAAGTTATCTTCTTGAGCCGACATGTCTTCTAGCGTTATTAGACAACTCATTAGGGTTTCTTCTTGCTTCCCGAAATATTCTATTCTCGTCAGGTCTATATGTGGAGGTAAATACCTCCCGCAACTACCATAATATCAACACTTGTTTGGGCACTCAATTGGCTCACATCTCATCTTACCATCCTCAATCGATGGGAAGTCTAAGATTGTGAATAAATGTCTAGAAGGATGTCTTCGTTGTTTTTCATATGATAAACAGACACAATGGATCAAGTGGGTTCCCTTGGCAGAATGGTGGTACAGCACATCCTTCCATACTTCATCCAAAATGTCCCCATTTCTAACACTTTATGGATATCATCATTCATCTATCACATCACCCTTGAAAGGGACTACAAAGGTTTAAGCAATGGAGGAACACATAGGGAACCAACAACAGGTTCTCAAACTATTGAAGGACAACTTGGTTATGGAACAAAATAGGATGAAACAATAAGTAGATCAACATCGCAGTGAAAGGGAATTTGAAGTAGGGGATTGGGTATTTATGAGGCTACAACCATATAAAATTGTGTCCCTCAAGAAACAAAAGGACAATAAATTAACACCCAAATATTATGGCCCCTGTAAGTTTTTGCAAAGGGTTGGAAGTATGGCTTGCAAATTGGAGTTGTCTCCATCTTTGTGTGTACATCCAATTTTCCATGTTTCTAGCTTAAATAATGTCATCGAAAACAAGATCCTTTCCAAAAAAATTTACCAGAGATTAATGAAGAAAGAAAAATTATACTAGAACCAGAAACAATCCTTGAAACAAGGATTAAGCAGCTGAGAAATCGAGCAATTACAGAGTACCTAGTCAAATGGAAGAACCTACCAGTGGAA
Organism: Picea engelmannii; assembly: GCA_009831015.1. NCBI lineage: Eukaryota > Viridiplantae > Streptophyta > Pinopsida > Pinales > Pinaceae > Picea > Picea engelmannii. The sequence goes on along the minus strand of ML800918.1, from coordinate 126,988 downwards.
GAGGCGACATGAGAAGATGAGTTCTTCTTGCAGAAACACCCGTGGTTAGTCAAGTGTTGAGGAAAACACTTGTTTGAAAGGGAGGGGCATGTTAATCTCTGGACAAAGCCTCGTGTTATGCATAAAACCCCTTCTTAAGCCCTAGATATTGAATTATTACATTTCTAGTGTTATATTTGTATGTAGGCTCGAACCCTTCATTGCACCCTTTCATTATAAGTGTACCATTTGTCTCTTATATATATATATATATATATATATATATATATATATATATACCAAGGAGACCTAGTCTTAAGATCATGATTTCTCATCTCATATTGTATTTTGAATTGGATATATTTTAAAATGAGGTTTCCCCCTCAAAATGGACTATATTCATTGACTTTTTATCATTTTTAAAGCATCATCATCAATCTCATTAGATTCCAAACATCAAAATTATGTTAGTGATTCCCTTCCTTTGCATTGAAAGCCAAAAAGTAAAGTAAGCAAGAATCTAATCTTAAACATTGCATTGAAAGCCAAGAAGTTCATTTAAATATTCTACATGAAAAGCATAAAGTAGAATGGGCATGAACCTTAAGCAATGCATTGAAATAAGGATAACCCTAACTGCATACCTTACACTTCACAAGTATACCATAAGTACCAAATAGATGTTATGATTACTTTATATTGATTCTTCCCAGCTATGAGAGACAAAGATGTTATGATTACTTTATACTAATTATTTCGGGCTATGAGAAACAGAGTGATAATACTAATAAAAGTAGCATCGTAAAATTTTATAATTTCAAGAGTGTTTTGTAATTTTCAAAAGAACCGTATAGAAATTATCAATAAAATTAAACCATGAGTTTTCATAATTCCAAAGCTCCTCTTGTAATTAGAAAAAAAAAACATATAGAATTATCATTTTGTTTTTTCCTTAAACTTGAAGTTTTCCAAAATCATAGAACCTACCAGTACCATAATTGCAATGGCTTTGGTCAATAATTAATGTGTAAATGATGCTCTATGTCTAAAACTGAAAGCAACGAGATATAATTTCACATAGTTTTGAAAGGAAAAATAGCATAGAGCAATATTTTTTAGTACCTTAATTCATAACCTTGGCTATATCAATCGATCCTTCAGCTTATCTGGTCTCCTTGCTCTTGCTATCACGACATTGAGACCAAGGATTGGTCCATTCTTAAATCCCCATAACACCGGAGTTCATTGTTGTAAAATAATAATGAGAGTGGTTGGGGCTTTCCATATCTTTTTTCATAGTTCAGATCGTCAAAGCACGTCGTGATATGAGCTTTAAGTTGCGACCACGTCCACAAACCCTATCGCTTCTTTTCCACCATGGAAACCTGCTTTACTTTACAGGTGTAGAAGTTATCAACAATGCATGTGATTCATTTTCAAAGAGCAGACTAATTTTGGAGGACAGTTCTCATGAGTCATTTTCAAAGATTAGGCTAAGCCGTTAGGTCCTGCGAAAAGATGACAGCTTTGGTATGGGCAGTGGCGGCCCTCGTCGTGGACGCGGTAGAGCACGAGGTGGTCCAAGAGGATACGAAGGTGGCGGTAGTCCGAGAGGCAGCGTAAGATGCGGTGGTTCGAGTCAAGGTAGAGGATAGGTGACATGGTGATTTGACTACTAAAGTCTACGAAGATGTATATATCTTATTCTCTTCTGAATTTGATCTTGTAATTTCCTAGGAAGAAATACATATTCTTAACCATTAAACCCACTCATCATGTTGTACAGACTACAATGAAAGGCTCAAATGAACCCTCTCCTTAAAAAATGTCTTCACATAATAATATAAAAAATGTCTTCGGTATAATAATAACAGTAGCACGCTTCCTATTTTCCCAAAAGTTGTTTATTAAAGCATTGACATAACAAGTGCACCGATATAGCCCTATGAGTTTATTTCCTGCTTTTCCACAAACCATTCATTAAAGAAATCACACGAGGATTTAATAGAGGGAGTGCTTTGCAAGAAAATATTTATTAAGTGTTAAGTTGTTTTGCACACATCACTGCAACTCAAAAAAGTTCTTAAATAAATTTCATTAATTAATAAATGTCACACTCCCTACTTTTCCAAAAGTTATTCACTAAATCGTTGACATAACAAGTTCATTAATAATGTACTTCAAAGGATACAAGAAATCAATGGATGGCAGAGCGAAAAGTATGATGGATAGCATAGCATTAGGGTTTCAATCGAGGGGTTCTCACCTTGTCTCTCATTGCGATTTTGGCAAGGAAAATAACAAGTATGGTGAATAGTTTAGCAATGGGAGTTTTGTTGGGGTTTCTCATATGGTCCTTCTTATCATTTCTAGTTATGAATTTAGTTCTCTCTATTCACATCTATCATTATGGGCTTAGCTTTGAAGCTTTGGTTTGGCTACAAGAAATATGCAAGGGTTTTATTAATGGCGGTGCTTTATGATGAAAACTTTTGGGTGGCCCGAATGGAAACAAGAATGTTGGAGGGTTCCTTCTCTACGGTCGTGTTTTGGTCGAAGACACTTAGCGCTTCTCCACCTCGCTCCCTCTCTAGTTTTCTGCAAACACACACCTCGTATTTGAAGTCTAGTTTGCTTCACATCGGGATTCTTCAATGAAGTTTAGGTCAATAGTGTGACCCTTTGTTATCAAGGAAACATATATCCTTCATTGTGGCTTATATCAAGTGTTTTTTTAGTCTTTTATCCACACTGGCAAGACTACTTGTAGTGCGTGGTCCTCTACCCTACATAGGAGGTTTTTGTGCGGCTTAATTTTCCCCTTTGGGGGAACTTACATCCTCTGATGGTTTTTCGTGCTATGGTTTTTGAAGAGCACTTGTAAACCTTTAGGTTTTTGATGGATATGGTGGTCAATGTGTTTTTTTTGTTTTTTTAGTCCACTCCTACATGGTGTTCCCTCTCTATGAGAATGGTTGTGCTTTTTAACTTTATACTTTCAACATCTTGTGTCAAGGTTTTTGTCTACGCTAAATTGTATACACCTTTGGTGTTTATTCAAACGCAAAAACAAACATATGCAAAATGTACAAGATAGAAAAAAAAATCAAAACACAAAAACAAGTGTATCAGTATAGCCCCTCCCTACTTTTCCATAAGCCATTCATTAAAGAAATCACAAGAGCAGTTGATATAACCTCAAGCATTATAAAACGTTTTTCTATGCATATTTTTCGATGAGCTCACTCTAAATGTTATAAACATTGTGCAAATATATGCATATATATTTTTCAAGGCATATTTCTCTTATCTGATAGTAGACATACTCTTTCAAGTTGTTGTCTTAACTAAACTTTTGACAAACATGTTTTCACATGTTATTCTATAAAAGAATATATTCTCAACACTATAGAGATTCATAAACCTATTTAGTGGAAGCAACACTAACATAATGTTAAAACAGCGAAAAAATGACACATTCCCACATATTGTACACATGGTAATCCAAGAAACTCTTAACTAAGAAAACCAACATAACATAGAGCCACACCTATGTATCTTAGTGTATTAACTTAATTGTTCACAATACATATTTAAGTATTTCACGGCAACAATTAACCCTAATCCACTAACCAAGATTAGATTACAATCATAATCCCTCAACCAACATTAGAATACAACGGGTATAAAATCATTCATTGAAACCACCAAAAAATACACCTATAACAACCTTTGTAAAACCAAGAGCCAACAAAAAATCTCCCCACCAAACATGTAGGGATGTACAATTTATCCTCGTAAAGGTTACAACACATTCAACAATCTCCCACTTATTGAATACTTTGCAATGGAGCCCAAACAATGAACTTGGATGCTTGGTGCAATAGAGCACATTGGTTCCCTACACCATGAAAAATTTTCAATGCTCACAAACTTCGTTAATGTATCTACAACATTTTCCAAGGTGTCAACTATCTCTAGCATCACCTTTAAAAAGGTATTGCACTGCAGTATGCTTCATCTTCACATGATCACTATGATTTTTTGCCAGAAATATATCACAATGCATCCTTGCAACATTTTTTACAAAAGCGATCATGAACACAATCTCTACAACCATACAACATCCTTACTAGCATGAGTGGTTTTTTTCATTGAGAGTGCAACTAGAACATGCATCTTGCTCATCCAACTTATCACTTCACCAAATAAGTTAAACACATAACAACTTGTAGATATTCTACAATCAAGATCTCTAACCCAATGTACATCAACAAAACCTTGTAAATCTATTACTTTGTTCAATCCAAATTCCTTGATAACAAATTGCATAATATGAAGTGCCACGACTCTCTGAAAACCCTCTTTACCATTGTCCAATGTACCTTCCTTGGTCTTGACATATATCTATTCAAAACTCTCATTGCATGGGAAATCTCTAGTCTAGTACAAACCATAGCATACATCAAACTTTTAACATCACTCACATAGGTAACACAAGACATGTCTTATAGCTCCCTATGTGTCTTGAGACATTGGTCATCGATTTGCATTATTACATATTAAACATCTGTAATATTCTCTTAACATATTTCCTTTGACTTGACCAGAGTCCTTGTTTACATGATCACTTTTAATTTGCATGCCCAAAATAAAATTCACAACACCAAAATCCCTCATATCAAACATGTAACATTAACATCTTTCATTATTTCCTTTGTTTCCAATTAGCACCATACCATCGACACATGACACCAATTAAACAAAGTGATAACCACCCTGCTTGGAATACACACAATGATTAATGTTGATTTTTCAAAATCCAAGTCTCAATATATAGGGATCAAACTTTTGATATCACACTCTTGGATATTGCTTTACACAATAGAAAAAATTTCATCTTGCAAACCAACTCTTTTCCTTTCAGTGTAAAACCTTCTCATTGTTTCATGTAGATTTCTTCTTCAAGATCCCCATGAAAGAATGTTGTCTTCACATCCATTTGCTCTACTTCAATACCAAATGTTACAACAATGGAAAAATGAATTCTAATGAAAGTTAACATAGCAACAAGGAAAAAAAATCACCAAAATCAATTCCCTCCCACTAGGAATATCCTTTTTCTACCAAGCAAGCTTTGTACTTCTCCACTTTACCCTCCGCATTGAACTTCCTCTTGAACACCCATTTGCTACCCACCAGTTTTCTTCCAATGAGCAACTCAACCAAATCCCACACCTCATTTGTGTCCAAGGCCTCCATTTCTTCAACCACAACCTTCTTCCAGAGTTCATTTCCTCTTAATCAATGACATCCCTAACAATGCTAAAATCATCAAACATTGGCAAATAAAACAACAACAAAACAAAAATCAAGTGGGGTATATCTTTTTATTTCCTTTCTTTCTTGACTCGATCTCCTCATGGTGGGGTATGAAGTTCTTCCTCTTATAGTTCATCTTTTTTGTTGAGTCTGAGACTTCATCCTCCAACTCAAACTACATTTTTTGCGGTTTTCCTTCTCTTGGTTGTTCTCCCTATTTGGGAGCATCTTTCACCTCTCTAAAAACTACATCCTGACTATAAACAATCTTCTTTGTTAAGAGGTTCCAAATCATGTAGTGTTTTACACCATGTTTATAAGTGATAAAAATGCATTTTATATCTTATTTTCCAATGTACTTTTCTCAATTGTAGCATGCACATAGGGATCAAAACAAAAACTCTGAGATGTTCAAGAGAAGGTTTTTAACCAAACCATGCCTCATGTGGAGTTTCATAAACCAATGCTGATGTGAGTGATTTTTTTACTAGATAACATGCAATATGCATTGCATATGCCCAAGAATCATGCACTATCCCTACACCAATGAGCATGCTCCTGGCCTTTTCCATCAATGTTTATTTCTTCAACTCTGCTCTATTGAAGGGTGTATGAAATTGTCTTTTGTTTTGGCTATTCCACACTATTTAGAAAACTCAAATTTATTTCCATAGAACTCTCCACCACTCTATCATCAACACCTTTATCTTCTTCTCTATTTAATTTTCCAAACCTTAAATTCTTGGAATTTACAAAAAACCTCATATTTCTATCAAAGGAAATATATCCATGTAATCCTCAAGAAATCATCTATAAACAAGACATAGTGTAAATATTTCCAAGTGATGGAACAAGCACAAGTTCAAACACATCACTATGCATCCACTACAAATTCCTTCTACTCTTTTAGAAATAGTAGGGTGAAATTTCTACTCTTTTAGAAATAGTAGGGAATTTCACCCGATCTTGTTTTCCATAAACACAATGTTCATATAATTTGAATTCTAAGCAACATTTATAATTTCATTCAACCATACTTGTTTGCCCGAGAAGTCCTTGCTCTTGCACCTGCAATCTAGAGGTCCTTTTGTTGATCAAATCATAGCTAAAGGTTTGGAGTCTTGGGTAAAGGTGTGGTCTTAGGGATTGTGTGAAAGTCGAAGACCCTTTTCAATACTCAAGAGATTGATAACCACGTTCAATAGAAACAATACTAACAAAATCTTAAAACAAAAGAAACAATGACACATTCACACACCTTAGACATAAGATTTACCCTAGAAACCTTTAACCAAAAAAACCAACCTAACTCAGAGTCGCACCTCTATATCTCATTGTATTAACTTCATTATTCACACTACGCTATTTACAATATTTAGGTCTTACCCAACATCTATTAACCCTAATATGTTGACCATGACTATATTACAACCATAATCCCTAATATGTTGACCATGACTATATTACAACCATAATCCCTTGCATTGTATGACAATGGGTATAAAATCATTGAATGAAACCAAAAAAACACACCTCCAACAACTTTCAAAAAATAAAAAGTCAAAAACCAAAAATTCTCAAACCCCACAAAATGAGTATCAAAATGTATAATGTATACCTAGAAAGAATACAACACATCTAACACACTATAACACACTATACCTAGAAAAAATAAAACAAATCTAACCTATTTTAGGAAGCATTCTTATGACTTACAAATCCTTGAATCTTTGTCAATATAAAAGAAATGGAAATTGATAGGTGGTGCTTTATAAAAAAATGTAAATGCTCCTTGCATAATAAAACAAAGTGCAATGTTTTCCACGTTCTAGAAAATATATCTAATTCTCAAGAAACGATATAACAAATTTTAGGAAACAGTGAATATTCTCAAACGATATAACAAATTTTAGTGAAACAGTGAATATTCTCAAACGATATAACAAATTTTAGGAAACAGTGAATATTCTCGTGTTGATCTTCATTCTAGTACAAGGTTTTGATATACAAAAGTTAACATAATCTAAGGGTTTAATCATATTAGAAACACATTCTAAAGTAAAAATCAACATATAGCTTCAGACTCAATTTGTACACCTAATTATGAAACATGACACACTTGATCTTCATTCTTGTACAAGGTTTTGGTGTATCATAATCTAAGGGTTTAAGCATAGTAGAAACACCTTTTAAAAGTAAAAATAAACTTATAGATTTAAACTCTATTGTACAACTAACATTGTTTTTAAACATTTGAATGGCCCGTTGCAAAACACTGCAATTCCAATGCCAGCATTGGGCACTGCGCAGGCTGTTGGAGCCCACTACTTGTTCAGATATGAATGCCAGCACTGGGCACTGCGCAGGCTACTGAAGCAAACTGCTTGTTCAGAAATGTTTTTAATGAATGGTAGACAACCTGTATGCCTATATTTCTATAAGAACCCAAAAATGCTTAAAGAAAATGTGAGCCTCCACTGAAAGGTCGGTCAGGTCAGTTAGCACCTTAAACTAAATTAATAACAAGTTGGTTCCCAGAACCACTAGAATTGAAGACGGCCACTGTGCACACTCAATTTTTTTGTCCAAATTGTCTAAACAAATGTATGGAAACCAAAACTAAACACTAAATATGGCCACTGCGCATACTCATTTTGTCCAAGGAGTAACAACTCCATGGTAACAAAACCATGTCATGAGACTCAAAGTCTTAGGGTTGTCATTTGATCAATCTAACTATCTTCATAAAAATATTGTTCTCTAAATCAATAGGAATAACTCTCTAGCCTCCAAAGACGCAAAGAGTATAATTCGTTTTCACTAGAAAATCCCTAAATAAGTTTTGAAGGCTCAATAAATATTTTCCAGCGTGATAAAAGCCCAACAGTGCCCGTTTAAACAACACACTTACTTTAGCAGCATACCCAAATGTTGCTCAGACTCTAGAACCAAAAACCACAATCAACAAGGCCTCATCAGCCAAGATTTCACCAGAAGCATACCGGATTTATTACATAGACTGCCTAAAAATCGGCAAATTTGGCAATGAAAAATAGATATGATAGACAAGCAAGCCTTCCTCTCCAAATAGCAATCATAGAACTCATTCCTTCATTAACCCAACCAAAACCTCACCAAAATACAATTTTCACATAGTTTGCCTCAAAGAGACTGTACCGTTCTTCTTATGGCTCAGAACAAGGGGTTGAAAACAACAATCAGCTTATCCCCCAAGGATCGATATCAACTGCTCACATATTACCAAGTATGGAAAGAAAGGGTCTGGCCTTGGATATATCTATAGAAGGCAGATCAACCTCATTATCAAGATTGTTTGTATTAGAGGCATGAACATCATAATAAAATTGCAAGAAGAATGACAAAAAGACAAATAACTATCTCAAATAACACACAAGATTTAGTAATTGCAAGAAGAATGACAAAAAAACAAATAACACACAAGATTTAGTTACATAATTAAGAGAACTTCCTCTAGTTATACAAACTTCCATCGGTGTCCTAAACCAACATTTACAAAAGTAAACTTAGACAAATAACACACAAGATTTAGTTACATAATTACGAGAACTTCCTCTAGTTATAGAAACTTCCATCAGTGTCCTAAACCAACATTTATAAAAGTAAATTCAACATTTACAAATGTAAACTTATTTTGACATAATCCTATTAATTAATTGTTGTCACAATTTTAACAATCTCCACCTTGACAACAATTTACCTGATACCTTGCCCAAACCCATTCATCATCTCCTTTGCAAGCCAAGAGAAGCCAAACACCACCGTAGCTTCTCTAATAACATTGGTTTTGTAAACATGTCTGCACAGTTTTCTCGAGTGTAGACCTTTTTAAGATCTACTCCACCTCCATCAATAACCCGTGGTAAATTGGATTTGCAGTCAAATGAATAGTTGTCACAGAATACAACAATTATATTGTTCTGTATTCTTCCAAACTCACCCAGAAGACTATTCAACCAAATTGCCTCTTTGCAAGCATGTGAGGGAGCAATATATTATGCCTCTGTAGTGGATAAAGTGATTGTTTCCTAAAGCTTTGACATCCAACTGATAGATCCTCTTGCAAAAGTAAAGACATAACCTAAAGTACACATTCTCTTGTCCAAATCACCTGCAAAATCTGAATCAACATAACCACATATCGAACCACTGCTACCATTAAAGACGATGCAATAATCATGTGTGCCTCTTAGATACCGAAGCACCCATTTCACTGCAATCCAATGTTCTTTTCCTAGATTTTCCATGTACCTACTGACAACCCACTGCACGTGAAATATCCAATCCGGTACAAACCATTGCATACATCAAACTTCCCACTGCATTAACATAAGGTACACAAGACATATAATCATTTTCTTCCTCACTACTAGGACATAAGCCCAAAGAAAGCTTAAAATGGGAAGCAAAAGGGATGTTTACATGTTTCACATTATTCATCCTGAATCTTAGAAGTATCGTCTCCACATACTTCTATTGTGAAATCCAAAGTTTACCATTTTTTCTGTCTCTGTGTATTCCAATGCTCAAGATTTGTTTCACTGCTCCTAGATCCTTCATATCAAAAGTCCTAGCCATCTGAGTCTTTAAGTTAGTTGATTTCACTCATACTTTTGCTTGCAATAAGCATATCATCAACATATAATACCAAGATAATAAATATTCTATTCTTGAAACTTTTGAAGTAAACACAATGATCATACTCGCTTCTTGTAAAATTGTGGCTCATCATGAAGGAATCAAACTTTTTGTACCATTGCCCCGGTGACTGCTTCAGGCCATACAAAGATTTCTTGAGCTTGCAAACTAATTTTCTTTTGCAATGTTGTACAAAACCCTCAGGTTGTTCCATGTATATCTCCTCGTCCAAATCTCCACGTAAGAATGATGTTTTAACATCTAATTGCTCTAACTCCAAATCAAGCAAAGCAACTAGTGCCAAAACAATACGAATAGATACAAGCTTAACAACTGGTGAAAAAAACTCATGGAAATCTATACCTTCCATCTGAGAGTACCCTTTCGCAACCAGTCTGGCTTTACCATCAACGCCTTTCTTCAATTTGTAGACCCACGTACATCCAACAACCTTTCTATCTTTAGGAAGTTCTACCAGGTCCCAAGTTTTGTTTTTCACCAAAGAATCCATCTCTTCCTTCATTGTCATCTTCCATTTAGCATAATCAATATCGTTAATTGCTTCATGATAACAAGAAGGTTCCCCATCATTAGTTATCAAAACAACGAACGAAACAAAATCAGTATACCTCTTAGGGGGATTTCTTTCCCATGTAGATATTCTGGATGTTGGTTGTGGAATTTCCTCATTCTCCTGAATATCCTCAGCATCTACGACTTCTTTATCAAAGAGAAGCTTCTTCTTGCTTCCTTGTATATGTAGATTGTTGGGTCTCTTACTAAATTTGATGATTCAATGGTACATGTTCATTTTCACACTTCTACATTTTATGATTTAATGAGAGGAAATTCATTAAAAATTGCATCTCTAATACTAATGATTTTGTGAGAAATAGGATCCCACAATCTATATCCCTTTGCTACATCATCATAACCAACAAAGGTATATTTCTTTGACCTTGGATCTAACTTAGAATGCTGATTTTTAGGAGTAAGGGCATAAGCTTCACAACCAAAAAAATTTAAATTTGAATAATCGCAGGGATGACGTGTCCATACCTCTTCAGGGATTTTACAATCTGATGCAACTAACGATGATCGATTTATCAAATAGCAAGCAGTTGAGACTGCTTTTGCCCACAACTCTTGACACAAATTGGAATTGCTGAGCATGCTCCTCGTTCTTTCTAGAAGAGTCTTGTTCATGTGTTTTGCCATGCCATTTTGTTGAGTATATACAATGGTTTTAAGTCTTATGATCCCAGAATCTTTGCAATATTTTTCAAACTCCAAAGAGGTAAACTCTCTTCTGTTCTCTGTTCTTAAACATTTGATTATTCTATCAATTCTCTTTTCTACCATAACTTTAAATGTATTGAATACACCAACTTTTCTTTTCAAAACATAGACCCACACTTTTCTAGAGAAATCATCTATAAAGATTACAAAATAAGATACTCCTCCAGAGGAAACTGTAGGGGGTGGCCCCCACACATCTGAATGTACATAATCAAGAACACCTTTTCTAACATGATTTATTGCTTTAAACTTCAGTGTACTTTGTTTTCCAAATGTACAATGTTTGCAGAATTTCAAATTCAGAGATTTCATATTTGTAAGAGATTTGCAGTTTAATAGTGTACCTGTAGACCTTTTTTGCTCATATGACCCAAACGTTGATGCCATAGATGAGTGAATTTAGTTGTCTCCTCAAACACCACCGCAGCTTCATTAACTTGAACACTTCCTTCCATTCTGTAAAGGTTTCCTTCCTTGATCGTCGTCATTACAACTAAAGCAACTTTGGATACCTTCAAAACTCCACCTTGACCTGTAAACTTATGACCACTAGAATCCAACACTCCTAGAGAAATTAGATTTTTTTTTAATTCAGGCACATGTCTAACATCAATTAATGTCCTTATTATACCATCAAACATTTGTATTTTGACACTTCCAACTCCAGTCTTACAAGGATTATTATTACCCATAAGAACAACTCCACCATTAATTGTTTGATAAGAAGTAAACCAACTTGTATGTGGGTAAATATGGTGTGAAGCACCAGAGTCTAAAAGCCATCATTCATAGTATTCAGAAACATCACTAATAGACACGACTTCATCAATCATACTTGGACTTTATTCAACCAGATTTGCCTCTGTTTTGGTGTCTTCCTTGGATTCCTATCTTTTCTAACAATCCTTCAGGTGCCTTGTCTTGTTGCAGTGCCAACATTTAAGCTTGTTCTTCTTGCTTTTCGACTTTGATTTGGATGTACCTCTCGACTTCTCTCCCTTTTCTCTGGACAAACCTCTAGCAACCAGAGCTTCTAGTGTGGAAGTTTCAATACTCGATTTTCTCCAGACCACCTTAGATAACAAAACTCCAACCACAGTATCAAATTCAAGAGTCTCAATTGTACTAAAACTAATGGAAGTGATTGGATGGTCCCAGGATTCAGGCAATTAACATAACAGTGTTACTTCCTTATCTTCATCATTGGGTTTAACATCCATACTATTCAACTGGCAAATAAGAGTATAAACGCATTCACATGATCTGCAATTTTCGTACATTCTTTCATTTTTAAGTTGTATAGTTGTCTCTTCAGATAGATATGATTTGTCAAGGACTTCGTCATATAAAGACTTTCCATCATGCTCCATAAGCATGTTGTCAATTATTCTCCAATAATGTCGTCTAATGCCTTATACAACCCTTGTTGTACTAACAAATCTCGCATTTTAAGTTTCCACAATTGGAAGTTATTTTTTCCATTAAATTTTTCAACCTCAAATTTTGCATTTGTCATTTTTTGCCACTAACTCTTTACACAGGCTCTCTCTAAATGAAAATTTGTTTTTATTATCTCACCCTCTTAAACTTTTTTTTTTTTTAAAGTATTTGGTACCTTTACCAAATTACTTGTTGCACAGTTCGACGGCTATCACCAAGTATGAAACCGCGCGACTCTCACCCGGCCTGCTATGCTCTCCTTTGCTCGGCTTCGACTAACCCTCGTCGACCTCTTCTGTCTCCTCTGCAAATGGACGCCTCATGACCTCCTCTAACCTTCACTTCACGGTCGACCCTTCACCTCACTGCGCGCGGACAGAAGTCTACAGTCTCATGGGCGGAAAAGAACGGCCCGTCACCTCACTGCGCACGGACAGAAGTCCCTTCTTTTCTCTGCAAATTTCTCCAAAAAACCTGAAGTCGGCTTCTCTTTCTTTGTGTGCTTCTGCACGAATTCACCTCGTGGTTTCTCTAAACAACGGCTTCTCTTTCTTTTGCGTGTGAAAAATGGGTTTCTCTTCCTCTGCATGTGTAAAACGGGTTAAACAACCAGAAGACTGGAACCCCCGACAACAGATTCGCTTTAAACGAGTTTCTCTTCTTTCAACAAATTCAAACTCTAACAAACTTTCTTAACTTTGCTCTGATACCACTTGTTGATATTAGAAGCCTCAAATAACACACAAAATTTCCGTGATAAAAACCCTAATAATGTGTCAAAGAAAACATCCACTGAGCAAGGTATGGTATCAGCATCTCTTATTATTCAAGGCTTACAGCACACATTACAATTCAATTCTTACATTACACAATTCAATTCTTACATTACAATTCAATTCTTGGGTTTCAAAGATATATATGAATCTTTGAACCGTTAAATAGTTAGAATTTCCTCTCGTTTATACAAACTTCCATCAGTTTCATAAACCAATATTTATGAAAGTGAATTTAGTAAATTTAGTTTTGCATATTCTTGTAATTAATTGTTGTAACAATTTTAACAAAGATATATTGAAAATCAAACAGAACTTCCTCTCGTTTATACAAACTTCCATCAGTTTCATAAACCAATATTTATGAAAGTGAATTTAGTAAATTTAGTTTTGCATATTCTTGTAATTAATTGTTGTAACAATTTTAACAAAGATATATTGAAAATCAAACAAATTAATTGTTGTAACAATTTTAACAAAGATATATTGAAAATCAAACAATTTTCCTCCAGCGTGGCTGGCCTTCAGGATCGGATAATTATGAGCACCCATTAGAACTACAAATATAACCCGCCACATAAGGCTGCACATTCTTGAGCATGAAGAACCAATGCAAGAAGGCTGTTCATTCTTGAGCATGAAGAAACAATGCAAGAAAGCTGATCATTCTTGAGCATGAAGAAACAATTCAAGAATAAAGCACTTAATGTGACTTAACGGCCAGGCTGCCAGGGATCCTATTGGACTTGGATTCTTCAATTGCGTCAGCGGCCAACCTAAGAATGTAACACTGTCAGTCATGGTTAGAACTTAGGATCCCTGCCCGTCTCATCACGGTAGTACAAAGCATGTAAGAATATATAACAGAACATCCAAATCAACATTTATAAACACCATGCTGCGTTCATGTAAGAATATATAACAGAACATCCAAATCAACATTTATAAACACCATGCTGCGGTCTACCCAATAACATCATCAACTTCGTTATACTCTTACAAAGAGTCCCTGAACAAGCTTGAAGCAAAATCTTATACTTGCTGAGAACAAAAAAATGTTTTATTATGTGGCGATGTGTTTAAGCCCATCTTGCAAGGAAGACTACCATACAAGTCACTGAACTCGACTGTAAGTTGTGTCCAAAAGTCCACAAGGAATAGATTGAATCTAATTGCAAGGCAGGGAATCACAGAATAGTAGTCAGATTTGGTCTTTGCAGGGAATCACAGAATAGTAGTCAGATTTGGTCTTTGCCAGAACTGGAGATTATCATGGCCCCATTATCTCGCCAAACATAAACGGAAGAGGCCAGTTTCGCCCAATTTAACCACCAAGAAATCAACTTTCAATTATCAATGTCATAAGGAAACTTTCAACTATCAATCTCATCAAACAGGTTTTCACAGTTTGTCATAATATCATAATATTGTTGTCATAATATTGTTGTTAGACTTTTGGATGTCATAATATTGTGTTAGACTTTTGGATGTAAACGGTTCATAATAATATTGTTGTTAGACTTTTGGATGTAAACTCTGTGTGGAGTTTATAAAACGTCCGATGTTTCGAGTGGACACTCCACCCATCATTCCACTCTGTCCACCCATCATTCCACTGTGTGTGGAGTTTATAAAACGTCCGACGTTTCGAGTGGACACTCCACCCATCATTCCACTGTGTCCACCCATCATTCCACTGTGTGTGGAGTTTATAAAACGTCCGACGTTTCGAGTAGACACTCCACTCATCATTCCACCCATTATCAGATTGAAGCAGTGGACACACTATTTAGGAAGGGGCCATGTACCTCCTTTTCTTTTCTTTTCAGTGGACACACTATTTAGGAAGGGCCCAAGTACTTGTACCTTTTCTTTTCGGTGGACACACTATTTAGGAAGGGCCCAAGTACCTTTTCTTTTCTAGGTTCCGAGATCTACACTACTTCCTCACCAAGCTAAGTTCCCCATTGATAAATGCTCTCCAATCATCGTGGCTAAAAAAGGGGTCTTGTGTGATATGATGTCCCAAAGTCACCGAGTATATTGAATATTCAGCTGGAGAGTGATGATTCACTCACGAAGAGGGAGATGCCCAACCTGCATTGTCCCATAATGAGACTGAGAGAAGTGAATCTTGTTGCCACCCATCGAAGTGGGTATAGCAATTTAGGACCTAAACGGCTTAAGTTTTCACGTACAAACTAATCTGTGTGTATTTTAAATCATTCATATACAAACTCAAATGGCATAATTCTTTATAAGATGCAAATGGCATAATTCTGTATAAGATGCCTCCATATGATTCATATATAGTAAAATGATCTTAGAGTACACAAGTTTTTGTATCCTCCCTTTCATTTTGTAGGATATGTTGCTATACCAAAAAGCCTCGGATAATATTACTCTCTCTACAAAGAGTAAAATAGGAAGCATAACAAAATATGTTCTTATAACTCAAACCTCAACCATCCGATGTTAATCATTCTGACATTTATATTTGGTCGCACTGTTTAAAAGAAAGCTATATAGTAATGAAGATAACAATACATTTGAATTAAGTTTTATGTAAAAGTCTCCAAAGAGGGGGGGAAAGAACAACGCAGAAAAGGACACTGAGGGAACAAGACAAGTCCCTTGAAAATCATCGTTCAAGCTGTTTCTACTCTCTTTTGCTCCCTCTGCTTCTGAACAAATATGTAAAGATAAATCTTAGATATTGCCACTAGAAGAATAAAGCATGGTCACGGGCACCTATTTTCCACCAACTTTTGATCCCTCTGCTTCTGAATTTTATAGTAAATATTAAAACGTTATCAAATAAGATATACACTCTTTATGACTACAAGGGAGATGCAAACTTGCATCCAAAATCCCAGCAACGTTAATTCTAAATAAAAATTAGTTAAGAGTAAATCAAAAAAAATAAGCCAACACCAGATGACCAAAGATGGCTACAATGCATACTCGTTTATTCAGTAATCCAAATAAACACACAAAGAATGTTAAAATTTAACCACGTGTCTACAGATGTTAGTTTACTTCACATCATTGGTTGCAGAATGACATGTTGTAAGCCTTTGTTATGGATAAAAATGCATTGAGATTTTTTATGCCCAGGGATGGGTGAAGTGCTCACCCCCGAAACCCTGGGCATAGAACTTTGATACAAGTTTTTCCAAAACAAATGCTTACAATATCATCAATTTCTTCATATAAAATATGCAAGACTGTAGCGAATGGCAATAGTCAAAAAATACGCACCCGAAGACCAAAAAGTTAAATCATCCAGAAGGCCGTGACTGATAACTGCCTCTTGTGGTGTCTCTGTCAGTCCTCAACGGAAATATTCATCTTTTCTCCAAGAAATGGAAGTATTCATCTTTTCTCCAAGAACAGTCATTTCAAGTGCATTTTCAAAATATATGAAAAGTAATAATAGATATCGATGACAAACATTGCCCACAAATAGCGCAGCACTAGAACTTCATCTATCAGAAATATGCACCCCACAAATTAATGTGGCACACTCCTAAAAACTGCATTATGAGCCAAAATACCTCACGGGTCACAACTTAACAGCAAAGGTTACAAAATGCACACAAAAAAAGATCACGAAGCTACACCCGCAGATCCAAGTACTTGTTCTTTAGGAGTCTCTGTCCATCCAGACTCAACACTACCAGTCAACCCATCATCCACAAAATCCCCAACTCTCTTAATTTTAAGTTCTCGAGGAGGGACTGGGTATTCTCCAGAAAAGCAGGCATCACAGAATGTTGGAGCCTCGTGTGCCAACAGTTTCCTAAGCCTCTCGAGTGGCAAGAAAGCAAGTGAATCTGCACCGATAAACTTCCTGGTGTCTTCAATGCTAAACCTATAAGAAATCAACTCTTCCCTGCTGGGTGTATCAACACCATAGTAACAAGAACCTATAATAGGAGGACTAGCAATTCTCATGTGAACTTCTTTAGCCCCTGCTCCTTTAATCAGCCTCACAATCTTGGACGAAGTTGTGCCCCTGACAATTGAATCATCGACCACAACCACCCTCTTACCCTCCAAGACCGCCCTCACCGGCGCAAGCTTCAGCTTCACTCCAAAGTCCCTAATCTTCTGAGAAGGCTCTATAAACGTTCTCCCCACATAGTGACTCCTAATCAGGCCCTGCTGAAAAGGCACATTTGCCTTGGCAGCATACCCAAGTGCGGCAACAACCCCCGAGTCCGGCACCGCAATGACTACATCACAATCCACCGGAGCCTCATCGGCGAGGATCTCGCCGATAGTATACCTGGATTGATAAACCGATCGCCCGAAGATAAGCGAATTGGGCAAAGCAAAATAAATATGCTCAAAGATACAGGCTTTCCTCTGCTGATGAGGCAGCAAACACAGAGAACTTATCCCATCCTTGTCCACCACCAGGACCTCCCCAGGATTCACTTCTCTCTCATACTTGGCCTCAATGAGATCCAATGCACAGGTCTCAGAGGCGAAAACCACAGCCCCATTCTTCCTCCTCCCCATGACCAGGGGCCTAAACCCATGTGGATCCCTAACCGCCACCAACTTATCCACAGAAAGGAAAACCATAGAATAAGCTCCCTCTAACTGCTCGCATGCATTCACAATCCGCTGCAAAAACGGCCTAGACTTCGATATTGCAATCAAGTGAAGCACGACCTCTGTATCAGAGGAAGTATTGAAGATCGAACCGTTTTCTTCAAGCCTAGCCCTAAGGGTTTGATAGTTAACTAAATTCCCATTATGCGCAACACCGAGAGAGCCAAACTTATAGCCAGCCACAAAGGGCTGGACATTTTTAAGCATAGAAGAACCAGCTGTAGAGTACCTCACATGACCGATGGCTGAGCTCCCCGGGAGCTTGTTGAGCTTGGACTCGTCGAAGACATCGGCAACGAGGCCCACGCCGGTTATGGTATGCAAAATCCCATCGGTCGCGGTTACGATTCCCGCCCCCTCCTGCCCACGGTGCTGAAGGGCGTGCAGAGCTAAATAACAGAGCCGTGCCGCCTCCGGATCGCCATAAATTCCCACCACGCCGCATTCTTCCCTTATAACATCGTCCGAATAGAAGTCGTCATTTTCTTCTTCGTGGGGGAAAAATTGCGAAATCGGGTTTCCTGCGTGGGCTCTGGGGGCTATTCTATGAATTTTGGAGGGGAAATTTTTGTGGGTATTGGGGGAATGCGACGAGCATATGGAACTGCAGAGACTATGGGCTGGGAGGAAACTGTCCGAATGGAGGCCACTGGGGGTTTTGATATAATGTTGCAGAGGGCTTGTAGGGTTTTGGAGTGTATTTGAACAGAGCTTTGGAGAACAGGGAAGAATACATGCTGCCATTTTTCAGATGGTTTGTGGAGGAGGTTAATGGCATTTTAGTGTTGGGTTTTGGGTAAGGTCCGTGTGGTTTTGGTCGATCTGACGGTCAGCTTCGTTTCTCATGACAGACCACAGAAAGATCGCCAGACCACAGAAAGATCGCGGGAATCTCAGAGAGTGTGATTTCAGTGACACGAAGGGACGGTTTGACTCTGATGTAGAGGTGGAAGCTCGTGATTCCATCCTTTCCTCGACAATGGCTTTTTGATTGCCACCTCATTATGGGTTATCTCTTGGGTATCATTACACGTTCGCAACATACGCTGGAATATTGACGTTCGGATGTGAAACACTTCTTATCTCATGGTGTATATCCAAGCGGTTTATTGCATTTAACGTCTCACTCCAAGGTACAAACGGATTGCCTTATCTCTTTTCACCTGGTTCTTTCTATCAATTTTATGGTTGTCGGTGAGGATTAATAGATGGAATAGTTGGGAGCAGCTATCAAAATTGAACTCTTCCTAGTCCTTCAAGGAATTCAAATCTGTTGGGGTTTGAGAAGCTTTACCGGGTTTAGCAGAGCATTGGCGGCTCACAATGTTTGGAGGGCTGTTATAAATGACGGCTTATGGCAGTGAGTGCTTAAGGAGAAATATTACCCTTTTGTATCTTTCCATCGCTAGTTTTGAACTGTGGATATACACAAGGTAAGGGGATCTCAAACTTGGCAAAATCTCCTTAAGTCCATTCATTTATTTTTACATTGGATGGTGTGGAGTCCCGGGCCATTATCATAGGCAAAGATCGTATTCTGGAAATGGGGGACGCGGCCCTTCTGTCAGAAGAATTGACTACCACTCTAAACAGAAAAGGTCTTTTCTATCTCTTTCAGGCACAGAAAACACCCGTGGGGATGATCAGCATGAATCGGTATACAAGTGAGGAACTTGATCTGGCAGGGCATCTGCAGGAGGAATGGAATCTCTACTAAAGGGCACTCATCACCAACGGCGTCCTTCTTCAACCAAAATTGGACTCCCTAAAATGGGCCGGAGGTAACAAATCAGGTTTGATTTCGATTAAGAACATCTACATGGCATCAGAAAACTTGAAATGGGCAAACATTTCTGGTGGTTGGTGGAGGGCATCTTGGGGTTGGACGGTGCCTCTAAAAGTAAAACTTTTTATTTGGCTACTTGCTGAGAGCAAATTACTGTTCTGGGAGAATCTTCAGCGCAGAGGACACAAGGGACCGAGCATTTGCCTTCTATGCAAAAACAGCGATGAAAATACTCGGCACTTATTTATGGACTGCGCTTTCACAGTGGATGTCTGGTTGAAGCTCAAATCAGCCATAAACTTTGATGGCAGTTGGATAGGAAACAACATTAACGATTGCTTTAAATGTTGGAGTGCTACAAATCCAAAGCTGCAGTGATTACCAGCCCTGACTTGCTAGTATATGTGGAGGGAACGGAATCAGACCATTTTTTAAGACAAAAGCCCTTTGGCAAGGAAGGTAGTTTATCTATCGTTATTGGCTCTAAAAGAATACTCACAAGAGAAGACAACCCCAGTCCGTAGAACTACAACGATTCTGACAAATTTCGGCAATGTAGTTGGGTGGTTCGATGGAGCGGCTTCATCGTCTAGATTAAACAGTGGAGTAGGTGGGGTTATAAAAATCAGTGAAAACTGCAGCTACAAATGGTTCATAAGCTGCGGTCCAAGTTCTAATACAAGAGCCGAACTCTTAGGAGCTTGGGCGCTGCTTACCTTGGCAAATAGGTTGTCCATACAGTGGATGCATCTTATAAGTGATTCCAAGATCATCATAGACTGGATGCGTGGCAAAGGACAGCTACAGGTCATTTCCTTGGATTGCTGGAAGGAGCGAGTAAATGCATTAATCTCTTCCTTTCAAAAAATCACTTTTGATCATGTATTTAGAGAAGGAAATCGAGAAGCGAACAACCTCTCAAAGTTGGCGCTCCAAAAAACTCCAGGGAAGCTCACATATTACCAGTGCATTGAGATGCATGAAGGGCCATGCCTCTTCTTAAACCTTTACTAGTTTTTTCAGTCCTTTGTTTATTGTGTGTAAGCTTTCCTTTGTCTCGTTGGGAGGAGATGAGATATATGTTTTCTGGGCACTTAGTTTTTCATTTCACAGAAGTGTGAGCTTGTTTTTCCGACATTATCTCTGGATGATCTTATTGCTGCATATTTTTCCTCTGTGGTTACACTCCCTCTCGGAGCAGGGATCAAGAGAATGGCAGTCGAATGTTATCACTGAGTGGGTCCTGACTTTCTTAGTCTTGTAACGATTTTCTGGTGAAAGAATAGTTTTATATTACACCTCTAATATAAGTGAATTTTTTTGAAGAAAAAAAAAATAAAATCTGCTCTAGAAGGGTAATTCAAAAAACACCCTTAAACAATTACAAATTGTTGTCATTTACGAAGGACAATAAACATCATAAAATGTCAAAAGAAGGGTCATATTTTCAATAACCCATCAAAGTCTCCACGTCTAATGTTTGATTAGGCAATGACCATTGGTTCATCACACAATACTTGTCTTTGGCATCTAAATACTAAAATCATCTCTATTCTAGTTGACTCTTATGTATTCCCTAATACAGTGTACGTTTCCATGGTGTACCCTTCCACAACATTAAATCCATCACATAGCTCACACTTAGATAAATATTCTACCACTATATTAGCCTATGCATTATTTCACTTAATGAAAGCTTACGCAGCTTGTCTTTGTGAATCCCCACTTGAATTTGTGTGTTATGAGCATTGTTGCTTATTGTCAATATAGGAATTGGCATTGCATTTAGTTTACATCATGTTTTTGAATTCCACACTCACCATAATGTCATTTTATTTGTTATCTTTGCCTCCGACACTTTCCATAGTGTTATTTCCTTTGTAATCTTCTTCTTTTTTCTAGCAACATTGACATTAGTGTGACCATACTTTGTAAATATTTTGAGAATATCCCATAGCTCTCTTTCCCCCTACCTAATCCCAAGTCAAGATCAAGGAAACTTATCCTTTGTAGCATTAATGTATGGAACAACATTTTTTACATTGGGTGGGATTCTTAAGAACTCTAGGGAGAAGGTAACATAATTTTCACTCATCAAACTTATGCATTACAGATTATGCTCTAACATCCCATTCTTTCATGCATTTAAAGTGAACAATCAATATCCTCAATAAAAAAATTAACATAATTGGTGTTCTTGATGAGTAAATTCATTTAGTTGCATGTTTCTATGGATATTTGGAAGTTCCAAATCATTAACATATTACCTTAAATAATAAGCAATGAATACACCCGTGCTATATTGTCATGTTCCTAGAGACCTATAATGCAATTAGGATATCTTCATTGCTTTTATAATGATGTTGATAGAAATATCGCCCTTCAATTATGGCCTCAATATCTATTACAATTTCTTCTTTTCTAATGAGATTTAAAATGAACATGATTCACATGGTCAAAAAGGATTGGGGTATGCTCAAAATATGAATGTAAAATGCATTGCTCATGCATCATATAGATACATAGATTACATCCTCTTTTATATTGGTGTTCACACTGAAAAAAAAAAATGTGATTGTGTCTAAAATTTTATAGTTGTCATTTTTAACATTGTGAAATTCCTCCAAAGTAAATGTGGCTATATATATATATATATATATATATATATATATATATATATTATTTATTTCTATTGAAATTTCAATATATATATGCTTATTATTTATTTCTATTGAAATTTCAACTTATCTATATGGTTGTTAAATTTGAACATTTTAAATAATTGGAAGGGAAATATTTTATTTAGAATATTATTTTTGAAAGGTGTACATAGTTTACTCTTATCAATTGAAGTACAACTACCTTTTCATCAAGGAAAGGATGAGTGAATATATATCCTTCAACTTGAAATTAAGAGTAGCTCTTCAAATTTGATCACTAGTTGGGAGGTAAGTTTTGCATTTTCTCCATTTGGGTTAAGTTTTGTACTTTTTCCATTTGGGTGCAAATCTTCAATGAGATATTGATTCATTGTGTCTTGGTTGAAACGGTAGGTGTCATTATTTGGGATGTCTTGATACTGAGTTGAAGCTTAAGTTTCATGTTAAGTATGTCTTGCCTATTGTTGCACCTAGCCTAGGGTTTATAGTGACAACAAATGGGATTTGAACTTGGATATTGCCCAAGGAATCTTGGTAATGACCAATTCCCCTAGATCTAAAAAAAAAAATTATGGTTGTTTCTCAAAGGGGTTGGAACCACTGGTGAAGAATGAGGAGTTTTTCACCAATGACCAAGGTTCAATTCCATGAGGGCCTCTAGCCCCTGAGTTTTTCATGGGGACACCCTAAGGTAGTGTTCGAGCGTGTGAGTCTTACATTGCACTCCCCACACATGCATAAATTAATCAAGGTCCGCTCTCTTGCCATCCTTAAGACTGAACACTAACTTCTATGGAAATAAATTTTTGTTCACAAGGTCATAGCTTAAATGGTGGGGTGTGAGTTTGTTAACTACCCCACCCAAGTTCAAATCATGCCAATGACATGTTGGTCGGTAATGGTCACATTGGCTCAAAGTGTCTTGGCTAAAAGAATAGGCACCCTACTATAGAGACATCTTGGCTCTAAGCAATGTCACTTGTGGGTCATTGCATATATCCTAGGGGGTATAGTGGCAGTGAGTGGGTTTGATCTCGGGTGTAGCACAAGTCATTTTTCCCAATCACTAATCCCCCTAGTCTTTAAAAAAAAACGTGGTTGTTTTGATGGTTTGGATTGGGCTCTAAAATAACATATGGAATAATATGTAGATAATAATCATCCATAAGTCATGATATCAGTTTTGTTGGTGATGTTAGGATTAGAGTTAGGAGAACAGTGTGGATTAGTTCTCTCAAATAATATGTAATATTGTGTCGATAATAACCACAAGTCAAAGATGATTCATAGGTCATGACATTGCCTATAAGCAAGATAGTTCCCCGACATCCTTTGACCCTTTAAGGGTCCAGGTAGTCACAAGTTTAAGACCAAAATGTATCGACGAGAGATAGATGCCTAGTGGCATGGAGATGTCTCAGTCTCGAAGAAGGGTACAACCTTAGTAGTGAGCCTATCAGTTCGTTACTCCAATGTAGGTTGGAAAGGGTTAGTGTAAGGCCCTAGCCTTGAGTGGCTTTGGGCACCTCTGATGCACGATCACTTTAGTGATCATTAACCAGCAAAAACAGGCAGAACAAGAGGATGGTTGGTTGAATGAGTTGGTTTAGGAACCCTTGAACAATGGCAAGGCATTCTGCAAAGTTATCAGGTGCCCTTGCACGAAGGCAAGGCACACCACAGACATTGGTGGTTCACACAGTGGTTGGACACGCCAAGAGAAGCTTAGTGAAGAGATTGGCTAAGAGAGGCAAATTTGGGGTTTATTGCAAGTGACCCACACCCAATCTACAAGACATGCATGGCAAGAAATTGGCAAGAGACTTGGCTAGATTTATACACTTGAGTGCCTTGGGCAGCATGTGGACCTAAGGAGATGGGCGCCCCATTACTTGGGGTTGCAACAATCGACAAGAGTGCCTTTAGGCACAAGCAACCATTGGGCGCAACTGTAAGACACACAATCATCGGGTGCATGGAACATCAACACAAGTCACTGAAGGGCACAAGTCATAGATGGGTGGGAGGTTCCATTGGGGGCAAGCAATCGGCGAGAAAGTCACATTTAGGTGTGCATAGCCAAAGTTGAAGAACAGATTGCATGTTGGGTTCAATTTGGAAAGGAGTGGGTTGCATAGCACCTCAAAAGAAGGGAATGACTAAGTAATGACTCATATATAAAGAGGACATATCAAAGTGCAAAGTCATTCATACAAAGGTGAACAAGGAGCTCTTCAGTTGTGTTAGGTATGGGATTGACATAGTGGGGCGAATTATACATTAGCTAAGTGCATTGTGGAAGATACAAGACCTACAAGAGCCAGGTTTGTGAATGCTTCAAGGATTGGATTATGCAAGTCATTTGGGCAGTACCCTGTAGGCAATATTGCCTTGGATTGATTGTACATCTATAATAGAGTTGTAGGCAAAAGGTCGCACTCCCTTGTTGTATCTTATAACATTTTTCATATAAATAAATTTAAGATATTTTTCTTGGGTGCCACCTATATATGTGTGTCAAGGTCTCTTTACTTGGATGAATGTTATGTTCCTTGTGATGCATTGTTTTGGCTAAGTACTATTGAAATATTGGTTCAACACAAAAGTATTGTTGGGATTTTTTAAGACCAGAGTTAGGTGTGTGCCCACTGTTCAATGAACTTGGTTGTGTAGAACTTGGTTTCATTTTACACATTATAGCTTAGGGTGAAGTTATGGGCATAACTTAAGTGAGGAGGCATAGTTTTTTTGTAGTAGACGCGGGTGGGAAAAGCCCTTGCGGCCAAGGCAAGGCAATGTCGCATGACTTTAGGTGTCGAAACAAAGTTTGGTAACTCTAAGTTTGCAAATAAAAATTATGGTAGGACTATAGGCTCGTGACCATTAGTATCATATTAGACTCTTCACCATTTTGTGAAGGAAAATTGGTGTCAATGCAAGATCAAGCACTCTTCACCATCTAACCTCTGAAATGGATGAATGGAGGAGAATAAAGAGTTGTTGGAGCTATTATTTTACTCATAGGGAGTGTAATTATGTAGGAAATCCCCAACATTGCAATTGGGAATGAATTCTCAACTCATTAAATAAACACACCAACATTTTAAATACAAAGTAGCCTCTTTTAAAACTCATAAGTCGAAAATAAAATATCAATAGATGAATTTACCACACAAAAACTCTATATTTACCATGAAAACCAAAATGGGAAAACCATCATTCAATTGGCTTTGGCTAGTCTCTTTATATTTTGGCAATGTGCATATTGTAATACCCTCAGACTCTCTGGTATATTCTCATTCTTCACTTGGAATTTGGATAGCAATTTCTTTCACTCTCAACCGAAGAACCCCTCTTCCTTAAGGTGCAAGAGTAAATAGGAGAATAGCTTAGCTAGGGGGTAAGATGGACGACCAGGCATCCCAAACTCTTAGCTTCCCCGAGGTCATCATTGGCTTCTCCTCTTTTGTCTTTTTTTCAATTACATTAAA
Source organism: Picea engelmannii (assembly GCA_009831015.1). Lineage (NCBI taxonomy): Eukaryota > Viridiplantae > Streptophyta > Pinopsida > Pinales > Pinaceae > Picea > Picea engelmannii. The sequence goes on along the minus strand of ML800918.1, from coordinate 100,938 downwards.
GAAATAATGTATAATACTTTCTTTTTTAAATACACATTGTTTCTTCACACATTTCAACATTTAGAGTTGTAAGCAAGTGGTCAAATTTGTTAACCAACCTATCGATTTGATCCTCCGTCGTGTGACCAGAACTATGATACCCATATGCTTCAGAGTTACAACTAGCAAGTGTTTGAGCTTGTTATTGTATGTGTGAATCTATTTTTGGGCCCGCGATTAATTATGGATCGCAATGCTCTCCAAGTTCAATTGTAATTAAATGCTAAAACCTGAATAAAGGAACCATGTCTCTCTTATTTTGGAATGTGTGTATGTTTTGTTCACATTATATAAACAAGGGAATCCTTGCCTTTGGGAGGAGAACATTATCTTGCAATTGAATTGTAATACTTTTTTCAACTTAATATATATGTCCAAGACTGTTACCTATGCATGATCGTCTTTAAAGAGCATGTGGTGATTATGTAGTAGGTGTACAGGTCGATCCTTTGAGGGGGCCTACTTGAGGTGAGTGATCCAGGTGGATATTGGTGGCCACCCACCTATTCCAACTGGCTCCTCTTGTTCGTTTTTGTTTAGCACATTCTTTTGTACTTCTTTGTAATTGTGGGTTCTACACTTCTCAGGCTGTCTGAAGCCCCACACATCCTCCAGGTGGACACTGTGTTGGATTACTGAGAGGGGGGGTGAATCGGTAATAGAGCAATGTAATCTTTTTCACCATAAAATGCAAGTGTTATATCAATGAAGCATTATCATCCAATAGTTGCAGAGTAAATAAACAATGAACAAATGAGCAATCACACACATACACAGTACACCAGTGTTTTATGTGGAAACCCAAAGCGGGAAAAAACTACGAAATGATTTTTCATATATGTCTTTAAGAATTACATTCATTGGAAGCAACAACTTCCTTTGTTTTCTAGCTGCAACTGGAAGGAGGCTCCAACCCCCTAGTTTCTCAGGTTACAACCCGAGGGAAGCTCCAACTCCCCAATTCTCTGGCTACAACCAGAAGGAGGCTATAACCCCCTATGTTCTTCGGCTACAATCGGAAGGTGGCTACAACCACTTGTCCTTGCCCCGTCCAACCGCCCTGACGTATAAGTAGAATGATGGAACCACTGTCACACTATCACTATGAGATATACGATTGTAAACATGTACCAATCAACTTGTACCAATAACCTGAACCATGCATCAACCATCAACCTGTACCTCAACCTCAACCAAAATACCTCATCAATTTCAGCATCCAAATCTGGTTTGTAACTCTATAACAGACCCGGTGTTTATGATCACATACTTGCAAACCTTCCTTAACTTTAACAACAAGAGACTAGCATTTTCATCAAACTTTACTTTAGTCTCACATGACTAGTTTTGGATTAGTCAACAACCCTAACTTGAAATAATCATAACTATGTACCTGTAATGAATAAATATATGAAAATAGTACACAATGTTCTTTAGTGTGTTTTATGCAATTCCTCCTGGTGTCACTACTTGGAACCTCTCGGAAAAGGAGTTATAGAAAAAATGACATACCTTGTTGAATTTTGTCTTATTCTAGAGAGATAACTTGTAGAGCCTGCCCCACACGAAATATTTGTTGTATGGATCTGAAAATTGTACAGAGAATACTACAAACTGTAATCTAACCAACACATTTGGTCTTATTGAATTTGGATCTGTTATGAAGAATTTATGACGTTTTTATCTGAAACACTTGTTTTAGACTAGTTTTAGGACTAGCCACAAACCCTATTGTCCACGGAGTGTAACTCCAAAAATACAACGACCCACAAGCTCAAATTTGTACCACAACTACTTGGATATGTTTCCTCAATGGCCTCCAAATTTCACGGTCTGAATCATTCTAGAAAAAAAGTTATTTCGAAAATGGTGAGATGACCTGTAAATAACATACCTTAGAAAGCATCATCAAAAGAATTTATCCTCCTTTGAATTTCGACCTTCTTTACTTCACCTTCCCTCTTAAATTCGGCTTAGATATCTTTTGGCTACCTCAGTCACCTGTAGATATTCAATATGCTCAAGTGTGATTAAAATGAGAGAGCCTTGCCTCTTATTTATACTCTCCAAGTAGCTTCCTTAGAAACATCTTCTAGGCCACTTTGTCCACATAGCCACTTTGTCCACATAGTCACCTATGTCCAACTTTTCCCAATTTGCCACTTGTCCATGTATTCAATAGCCACTTGACCACTTAACCCATTTTCCTCATTTTATGGTTAACTTTCTTATAACCACTTTCCATAATTAGAAAGTTCTCCATTTACTTTATTATTTAAATAATCCTCCTTGACTTTGTCACTTCACTTTATTATTTAAATAATCTTCTTTGACTTTGTTACTTCACTTTATTATTTAAATAATCATCTTTGACTTTTTCACTTCACTTTATTATCTAAATAATCCTCTTTGACTTTGTCACTTCACTTTATTATTTAAATAATTCATTCTTTGCAAGCACTTTGACTTCTTTGACCTTTTGGGGCTTCAAGCCAACATATGAGGGCCCTCCAACTTCGTAAGGCCATAACTCTTAAACTGTGAGGAGTTATGTGGCATTCCACATACCACCAGAAATGGCATGAAATGTACTATCCATATAGAATAGTCTTACCTGCAAATATATTAAAACTCATACCATTATACATCAAACAAACTTGGGTCCATTACACTATTGGAAGGTTTACAGTTGGGAGTGAGCTTGTCATTAATGGCAAGAACACTGATGGCAAGATCAGAATATGCAGCGAAGGCAAAACAAGGACAAAGTAGGCTCAGGAGGAATTAGCGCAGAGTTGAACGCAGTGCCTAAGCTCGGGAGGAGAAGCGTCAGTGATCGTTGGATCCCATTTAATTTCCCGAAAGAAGGAGGACCGTCGGATCAGATTGTAGACAAGAAGAACGCACAGAAGAGAAGGACAGATCTCAAGCATTAGATCTGAGCATAAGTTCCGACCATCGTTGGATCATGAAGAACCTGCACGTTCTTTAAAGTGCACGATCGAAGCGGTGGTCCAACTCTATTTCGGAGTTTTGGCTATCGGGATTTCGGATATCGGGAGATGGAAATGTCAAGGTTCTTTACAACATGAGTCTCGAAATCGCGAAATGTGAAATCCCGAAATAGACACGTCAGCAAACCACGTCAGCTAAGAACACGTGGCACAACCAGGCAATGACAAGTGTCAAGCTGGTTCAACATCTCAGGCACGTGTAAGTCACGAATCAGAGTGACGCATGGTAGTTATTCTACACGTGTCAATCCACGTCTGACGTCAGCAGGTTTACATCACTTCGGGGTTTTGCGAATCGCAACTTGGAGAGTCAAGAAACAATACCACAAGAATGCTGAAACCATGAAATGATCTGAGCCGTTAGATCAAGGTTTGATGTAGACCGTTGATCCAACCCCATTTCGGGGTTTCGAATACCAGAAGTTGGAGTGTCGAAACACTTTGCAACAAGAACGCCAAATTCGCGATATGCGAAATCGCGAAACAATCTTGGAGTCTCGGCTATCGTGACTTGGAGTGATGAGACCCTTCATCACAGGAATTGCGAGATGCAAATTCACGATGAGATCTGGACCGTCAATACACCAAGATTCTGGACCGTTGATCTAAGCTCCATCTCGGAGTCTCGCCTATCGCGACTTGGAGTGACGAGAACCTCCATCTAAGGAACAATAAGATGTGAATTCACGATGAGATCTGGACCGTCAATTCATCGAGATCGTGGACCGTCGATCAGGGTCGATGAAGGTCATAAGTTCGTGAAAATAACGAAAAGGTGAAATTGATGTAGCCTGTGGTCACATCGGTGGAAGATGGGGGAAGGAGCTAGTGCAGACAAGCTCCTTATCGGAGTTTCGGGGATCGCGACTGGGAGTGTCGAGACACTTGGTCACACGAATGCCGAATTGTCGAATGCCGAAATGACGAAATGAATGCAAGATCCCATGGAGCCAATCCAATGGTGCAGGTGAATTTGAGTATGATCGGAGGGCTAATGTTGCTCTTCACAGTGTAACTGCTAGAAACCATTGATGGTTTCTTCTAGAAGATTCGAAGAGACTTCTGTGTGACCGCCAGAGGAGCTGAAGAGTCTCCAAGCTTCTTCTAGTGAATGAAGACTATTCTTAGAGGGGATTGACAGATGGATGAGCGATGAAGTCTGTAACTGAAATAGAAAGGATAAGCTCGACTGTGCCAGAGAAGACAAGGAGTCTCAACTACCAAAGAGGCTGAGGAATCTCAGCCGAGCACCCAGTGATGCTGGACGCGTGGTGGGAACCACCAGAGAAGCTGAAGAGTTGCGATGATCAAGCATAGCACTGGAGAGGTGGAGGAGATCGGCACAGTGTGAGGATGTAGAGGATTGCGCACATTGCATGCACAAGGTGCACATAAGCTATAAGTACACGGTACAGAGAAGAGATGGGGTTGTTGTTGTTGTTGGAGTTGTTGTGGTTGTTGTTGTTGAAGGTGATTCATGTGTGAAGGAGGAGAGTGCAGCAGCTGAATTGCACAGAAGAGGAACTGTGCAGTGAATGGACATGGCGCAGAGAGCATAAAAAACATAAGAACAGACAACGCAAGTCATGTGTGCAGGAAGGCAGTGAGGCAGACAGAGCAACGAAATGCAGCAGAACAGTGATGAGTCTGGTAAGCCATTGTTGAACATTATATCACTGTAATGAGTTTCAGTAGCAAAGATTTATAAAATAGGGTGGTAGGGAGGTGCTAGGGAGGACTGTTGTCCTCAGAGGTTCAAGTCAGTGCTTGAACATAGGGAGTTGGTGCTTCCTTCTAGTTGGTGCTAGAGAAACCAGGGAGTTAGTGCTTCCTTCTAGTTGGTGCTAGAGAAACCAGGGAGTTGGTGCTTCCTTCTAGTGGGTGCTAGAGAAAATAGAGAGTTGGTGCTCTCAGCAAGTAGCAGCTTGCAAAACTGAGGTTGTAGCCTCATTATGAGTTGG
>ML800918.1:45062-89704 GCA_009831015.1 Picea engelmannii | reverse complement strand
GGATCACGGGGGGACTTGTTTGGAATCGGATGAGTTGCTTTGGACGCAGGAGGTTCCTGCTCGTCAGTGGACCCAGGGGGACCCGAGGTGAAATTTGAAATGGAAATCTTGGCGGGAACAGCCTGTAGTTCCGATTCGAGGGAGTCAAGTTTTTCAAACAGGCCTGCCTGTTTCCAAAAAACTTCATCAGCAGGCTGCATCAGGGGAAATGTAAGTGGATCCATTAAAATAATGACACTGGCCAGATTGTAGGGCCCGTTGAAGGAAGTTCGAGGTAGAAAGGGAAGGTCTGTCGGCTGAAAAAGCTCAGTAAGTAGAGTCTGTATTTTCAGATAAAAAAGGGACTGGTCGGGGGAACAGGACCAATGCGGAGAGAGGACACCCAGAAGACAAAAGTCTGGACAAAGAGTCCAAAAAACTCTATTGTTAATTCATTAAATCATCTTGAACCTCTAAATCGTAACTATGGTTCCAAAAATTGTGGGCGAAGCCAAAAAGGAAGGGTAACTCTTGATTGAATTTTTATGTCTCATTAAGCACATGATAGGAAACCAAGCTGGATAAATGATCTCCCACATGCCCATTGCTAGCTTGGATATTTTTATAATAATTTTTTATTCCATCATCTACATTTTGTTTCATGTTCATTTGTTTACAGCTTCATTTTGTCATTGACCATGGATTCATCATTGTGATTCTTTAATTTTGATATTATATGTTCATTATACATTTATATCAATTAAAAAAAATAGAAGTGGACATCTGTTTTCATAAAAATATGAAAATAGGCTCACAATAAAGATTTTGAGAATGTGTTTCCTAATACATCGCGGGCTTAAAAGTTAAGGAGTGGATTCATAGCAAAATATTAATATTTGAAATTAATAATTTATATTAAAAACTTAAAAAAAAAAAATCTAAGTAGGACTATAAAATACATTGAATTTGATGATTTGTGTATTTTATATTATTATATTGTTATTGTCTTTGAGTTGAAAAATATAGTGGTGGTTTCATGATATTAGTCTTGTTGTACCTCTATTAAGCTTTGAGAGAAATAAAAAAGTTATAATGTTCTTTTCTTTGCTTTGAGAAATATAGTGGCAGTTTCATGATATTACTTTTGCTTTACTTATATTAAGTTTAAAGAGGAATAAAAAAATTAAATGAAATGTAAATTTGATATGGAACTATATTATTATGCTTTCTTTATATTATTAATTTTATATAAAATTTAAAATTGGGTAAAATAAGAAAAGTTAATGTAGAAATTATTGTTGAAATAATTATAAAAGTGAACAAATATCAATATTGTTAAAGTTATTAAGTGAAATATTTTCACATATATATAATTTTTAATATGTTTTTAATGTGTTTTTAAATATTGATAAAGTTAGGAGGTTAAAGATTTTTACAAGTGTATTATTTTTAGTATGTTTTTAAAATTAAAATATGTTAGTGAATTATTATTTAATTTTCACAATGTTTTAAAGTTTTTAACTAACCAATAGTTTTGATAGCTTTAAATTGAATTATAATTTCAAAAAAGTTTATTCTTATTGTTTTAATCATTAATAGGACAAAAAATTGTATTATTTTATTTAAAATCTTTTAAGATTTATTTTAAATGGATAAAATTGTAAATCTCAATAAGCAGATTAGATTGTAACTTAAGTATTATTTTAAATTGATAAAATTGGGCCCACAGGGGTTTGGTCTAGTGGCCAACAAACATATTGTAAGGCGTTCCTTTGTCGATTCCCCTAGTAAATTTTTTTTGATAAAATCGTAAATCCTAATAAGCATTTGAGAATGCTTAATCCATTTTTATATTAAAAATAACAATTTTAACAATCCAAAAATATAATTTTAATATAGATTTTATAAATAATTAAAATAATTAAAATAAAACAAAATTATAAATAAAATAAAATAGAATATATTTTAAATAAGCAAACATAACTTCAAACATAACATCATTTTATGGTATATATAATTTAACATGCGCTACAAGATCAATAAGTGTTTTCACAAAAGTAAAGTTAAAAAAAAACCTAATTATTGATACAGTAAAAACATCAGGCTCGCCCGCCTAGTAAAAATCCCTCGCTTAATTAAAAAAACTTAATTGATACATTGAAGTTCATATAACCCAATAATAAGAAAACACATTAATTTAAAATTATGGATTTGTATTAAAAGACATAACTTCGAGAGATAAATTTAAGGACCTCTCACTCAAAAAGGATGCACATAGTCCAAATTTACTCATGTATACTAGCCCTGAATGGAATAGATCGAACCTGATGGACGAACGTGGATTGCTTGTCAGCTAGATTAGTAGTGATCAAAAGATCTACCATGCATGCAAACCTATAATAATAAAATATCGAAAAATAGTTACTCTTTGCATGGTTGTGATTGAGTTGACTTCAACACAGAACACACATAAATAACAAGAGAGAAATTACCCCATGCACGCCCAAGGTATGGTATGATTTGAGCACATTCTGGATAATGCCAGGTGAATATTAAACGTCTGTGTGTAGGTCGTGGCATCAAACGACGATTTAGACATCATAAATGAATGTATGCCCTCAACATGAAATGTGTGCACAATGCTTCTTAATGATATAAACATGGCTTGCATAGATATTAATCCTCCTTAATCATTTAAACGTGACAATTATATATCCTTACAATAATTTTATAATGTGATTAGGTAAATGTAAAAAAGTAAACATGTTAACATATGCCTTCATAAATGCAAGGAAGTTATGAACAATAAATCTGACGCATTGATTTTGAAGGATGACTAAGAATATGCCAGCATCTTCAATGCTTAGCCATCGAATTAGAATTTAAGATTAAAAGATCATTAATTGTGCCCTTTCGGCATAAAAATAAAATAAAATTATTTGCACATTGTTTTAGTTCTTTATAGTCTAGTTTTATTTATTTTTAGTTTAGTTCAATCTTATAATTTAGTTGATTTTATTTTTAACTTAGTTTTAACTAAATTTATAACTTAGTTTTTAGTTATATTAATTTAGTTTTAAATTAAACTAAATTTATAACTTAATTTTTAGTTATATTAATTTAGTTTTAAATTATATTGTATTTTCTTTTTAGTTTCTATTTAGTTTGTAGTTTTATTTTAATTTAGTTTTTGTTTTATTTTAAATTTTAGTTATATTCTAGTTTATTTGTTTTTTTGGTTTAAAAATTTTATTTTTAGATTTTAGTTTTATTTTATTAATTATGCTGAAGACATGTATATAGGAAGAGTTTTTGTTTGAAACTTGTCAACAACCAAACCTGTTAACCAATACCACCCCTTCAATAACAGTCAACCAATACCACTTGTCACATCACCTATCCACTTTCCACTTATCTCTCCTCCTTTGTTGTCAGTGCATATTTGACCTCCAATCAATGCAGATTCAACTTCCCATAAATTTAAGGAGTAGGCTAACTATCTTCCCTACTGAGCCTACTCCCTCCGGCAGTTAGCTTTCCGCTTTTTGGTGACTGTACTATCCCCCAGACGCTGTCGTTTGTCCGTCACCAATGACCATAAATGTTGGCGCATGCTTTGGCCACCGTCCTCCAGCCTAGATCACAAAATGAAAGCAAGCAGTGGATCACTTCCCAAGACTGTCATTTCGATTTTGAATTTTGAACGTCTCGCGCATAGCGATCGATGAATACCTTGGAGATGCGGGTTGTTTCTTATTTTTGAGATAGCCTGTAACCACCAGCTCACAACAATCTTGAAATGAATGGATGTTACAAAACGCCAGGCCGACCGCTGGCTGGGGGAGAATATCGGTTGTTGCAGAAAGAAAGAGACAAAGAAATTATGTGACAGAAATTCAAGATTGGCTTGCATATCAAAACCCTATTTCCATCACGAGCAGCCATGGCGGAAGAGCGCTTCATATCGACATGCAATTTATCATCTTCTTTTTCTATTTCTTCACTGGATTCGACGGCCTACTCGGCTTCCTCCGATGACATCACGAACAACGACAATTCTTAATGCGATTTCTCCCCTCCACCGATGGCAATGGAGGCCCTCTCTTCCACATGAAGTCTCTCAGAGAAAGCCTCCCTTCTCGCAAGTAAGTCTAATGGAAACCGTACATCCATTACGAAAATCGTTGTCTTCGTTTTGAACGGGAGCTGCGGCAATCTTTTGTTGATTTTGGCTGTTTTCTGTGTAATTTGCAGGAGGGCTTTGTCTAATTATTTCACTGGCAAGTCGCAGTCGTTTACGTCTCTCGTAGATGTGAAATGCGTGGAAGACCTTGCCAAGCCAGAGAAGAAGCTCAAGAGTTCCCCTAGCTAGGAATCGATTATGCAATCATCATATAATAATCAGACCATTTGATCATCGATAATCTCGACAGGCTCAACCGACTCCATTGAAATGCCCCGCAATGGTTCCCTTCATCTTAAGATGAGCAAGAAAAGTGGTCATTTAATCCCTCACAACCTACTGCTATCACCTCCAAAACAAAATATATAAATCTCATGGCGCGACAGACCATCCACTAATATACAGATCCAGTACCCAAAAACTAGTGCTGAACAATGTACATAATACTCAAAATGAGCCTCTTTTATTGATTGTAAACTTCTCAAACGCTGATGGATTTCTATTCGGGGGCGGAAGAAACCCCATCTGATGTAACTTATACTTGAATGCCAAATCTTCAAAGGGCTTCTGTTTTACAATTAATGTAATACATATATATGTCTTAGCAGTGTTGAGCAAAAATGGAATTTAGAATCAGATGGGAATCTTTGTCAAGAAAACACCCCTTACAATATTTTCTCGCGGTGTTGTTATCCTCTTTTCATTCATCTATTCATTGAATGATAAATATTTGTATGGTATAAGTTAATTTTTTTTAAGATTATTCACAGATAGAATAGAATGCAGATACAATTAGAATAGAAATATGTCTTAGTCTAAACATTTTAGTTTTGGTACTTTTTTATTGGGGATATTTTTGTTTAATTTTTCTCTTGATCAGGTGAAAAAGTGTTGGATTTGCAAATTTGAGTGACTAAATCTGTATAATCTGAGTGTTCCATGGATTTTTCAACAAGTTGAATCTATGTATACATTCAGACATGCAATTTAAACATTAGAAAATTGAGCTTGTCAATGTTTCCTCTTTCCATTTGCAAACTTCAACAACTATAATTTCTTGATATTTCTCTGTGCATGTCTTTGAAGAACCTTCTAATGGAATTTGATCAGCTATCAAAATTAAATATGTTGGACATGAATGAGTACTTATCTATAGGAAAAAGTGCTTGCACTAAGTTGAAGACAAGATGCAAACCTACAGGAGTTGCAACAATGGGAAAACCCTCAAACTATAGCAAACATTTAGCAAGAAAGTGGCACCCTAGGGAATTTGTAATGGACTATAAACCCTTTGATGTCGATGTTTGTACCATTTGAAGTTTTCTTTCTCTTTGTAAAATAATATATATTGCAAGAAATTTAAAAAATAATTTACTTTTGTTTTTTTCAAAACAGACAAACAAGTATCAATAGTATCCATACACGTTTGTATGTAATATATGAGTCAATTATGAACCATAGTCAAAACAAAGCTACCCAAAATCAAATTGTTTCTTAATCAAGATAAAATATTTTGATTGATTAACTCAATACAAAATTTGGTTCAGTTGGAAAAATGGTAAATATAAATGGGGATGACTGTCGTTATCTTGAACTAATAACCTAGCTAGCCCCATCGGATAACACAATTAGTGAGAAGTGTGCATTCTCTCTCCGTATCCGGGGAGGTCACCAGTTCAAGCTTTGTGTCCCTGGGGTTGTGGTTTAGCACCCTTACCATCCACAAAAGTCATAAATATTTTGGGGTTGTGGTTTAGCACCCTTACCATCCACAAAAGTAAAAAATATTTTTATGTATAAGAGTAAAAACCTTTAATGGTTAAGATGGTATATTTTCTAAATTTCCAAAACATGAAGAGAGCTCTCATATAGTTACATTAAAAACCAAAAACATGAAGAGAGCTCTCATATAGTTACATTCAAAACCAAAAACATGAAGAACATATGAGATTGGAAAAAAAAAAAAAAACTATTATTATTTCCTTCTCATCTAATCAAAATAAAAATATGAAAAAGTTAATGATGATAATGTAAAAATTTGGTTCAAATACCATGGATATAACAAACCCATCATAACTATGTATTTATTGAAAATGAAAACCCTTTTACAAACTTTTCATTTGATTAAGCTACCATAAGCCTAACAAACCCATCATAATTAAAACCTTTTACAAACATTTCATTTGATTCAACTACCATGAGCATAACAAACCCATCTAACTATGTATTTATAGAAAATCAAAACCTTTTTACACACTTTTCCCCTATTCCTCTATTTTAGATTAAACAAAAAAGTTTACTACCTCTTATACTTCTTACTTTTTAATAACAATATTCACCTCTTATACTTCTTACTTTTTAATAATATTATTCAGTGGGCATTTATTTAACAAAGCAAACTATTTTCACATCAATCAAAATGTCTTTAAGGATAAATTCTAAGTTGAAATTGAAATACATTATTACATAAATAATTATAATTTATTTTTTGGTTTGCAGGATTTGAATTTGTACATATCCTGCAACACTTAAATTGTTATATGGGAACACATATAACCACTGGTCACACATATAATCTATTCTCAAGATGCTTAATTAGCTTATACAATAGTGCACATCCTCCAGGGGAGGAATGGTTTATTGACGACATCCATAAAACTACCGAACCGTGCCCTTTCCATTCTTCTCTGTTGTTACAAGTGTAGTTACAAGGATTTGAAGTTGGGCTTCTTTTATAATTTTGCGGTGACATAATGTCTTCTACAAACATATCAAAATTCTTAAATGAAGATCCATTTACCGATACGACTTTCCTGGCAAATTCCTCGAGCTTATTATAGTTTTCCTTCAATGATTTTATTCTTTCATCTCCACTTTGATCATTGTCCATCAGAGATCTCACAGACTTCTCTATTTCGTTCATTGTAACTATTTGATCCTCCGCATCACTCTTGACAACCTCAATCCCAACCTTGTCTTCGTCCATGATAAACCTCGCATTGAATTGTTGATCTGCGAACAATGGCCAACAGATGAGAGGAACGTCGATGGAGATGGGTTCAAGCATAGAGTTCCAACCATAATGAGTAATAAAAGCCCCCACAGAAGGGTGCGAAAGGATGGCTAACTGATCTATCGATCTGCTTACTATTTGGCCTCATGCTCTGTTCGCCTGTAAAATCCCTCTAAGGTGGGATTTTTCTCATCGGAAGATGGGAGTCTTAGCGCCCATAGAAATGGCTTCCCACTTGCTTCTAAACCCAACGCTAATTTGATTATCTGAGAAGAGCTGATTTGTTGGCGTGGTGAGATATTGGCCGCTTAGAAAAGAATCTGATAGCATAGGGCCGATGGGCGCGCTTCATTTGAACCTATCTAGAAATGAAGCGCGCATCCATTATTATCTACTCCTTCCAGACAAATTAAATTGAAGTGCGCCCATCTAAAATTGAAATTCAAATTTCAGTCGATCGACAAGATGTGGAACAACATTTTGGATGGGACAACGTAATCATCGGGTGGATGGGACAAACACTACGAAATGTTGACATCGTCAGGGGATAATGCCATAGCTCGGAAAGCTACCTGCCGGAGGGAGTAGGCTCGAGAGGGAAGATTGATCCCGAGTTAGCCTACTCTGGGAGGGAATATTGCTCTCGAGTTAGCCTACTCCGGGAGGGAAGATTGCTCCCGAGTTAGCCTACAAAGAGAAAGAGAACTTCAAATGGTACAAACATCAACATCAATTAAACTATAGGGTTTATATTCCATTGCAAATTCCCTAGGGTGCCACTTTCCTACTAAATGTTTGCTCTAGTTTGAGGGTTTTCCCATTGTTGCAACTCCTGTAGGCTTGCATCTTGTCTTCAACTCATTGCAAGCTCTTTTTCCTACAGACAAGTACTCATTCATGTCCAACATATTTAACTTTGATAGCTGATCAAATTCCATTGGAAGGTTCTTCAAAGACATGCACAGAGAAATATCAAGAAATTATATTTGTTGAAGTTTGCAAATGGAAAGAGGAAGCATTGACAAGCTTGGACATGCAAACAATATCAACAAGATAAGTGACCTTAACCTACCCAAGTCATCATGAATTTTTGGATAAGGTGGAAATTAGTGATATACAACCTCTCCAAGGAAGTTGAATTTCATATATTTCCTGGCAATTCCTCCAAACCACTACAGTTATCGAAGTTAATTTCTACAAACTTTGGAAACTTTAGGACTTGTTCCTTATCAAATAGACTCATATTTTCCAATCCCTCACATAGACAAAGAAACAAATTTTCCAAGCATTCCCAGGATCATAATAGTCATAAACAGGAGGAATAAGGGTTTGTGCACAAAGTTGGTGGAAGAAAATGTGGCAAGGGGGTCAACAGGAACGCGTGCGCATTCTCAGGAACGCACACGTGTTCCTAATCCTATAGGTATGGAAAGGGCCGAACCTCGAGTCATCTTGCCACGTATCTTCTTTGGCAGAAACATGCACAAGTTCTTAAGAACGCATGCACGTTCCTGCTATAACCACTTTTTAAGGGACCGCATGCGTGTTTTGTGCTCATTTGCACACCGCGCCTCGTGATTTTCCCAATTGGAGAAATAAAATATTACAAATAGAGGAGGAGCAAAGCCCAAGATCTTGCCACTGTGTCCATTGCAAGAAATGTATGGTTGATTTTTTATCATTTCCTCTCTTGGCTTTGGAAAAAATACAAAACAATTAGTCATGGGTCATGGATGTAAATCCCAATGGAATTGAAACTGAATAGCTAGGTTCACTACACATAATTAATACTTGAATGCAAATCTCTCAACAATTCACTAATCTTGTATAAGTTTTTTCAAATTCATTGTAAAGATAACACATAGTTTTTCTTTGTTTTCCACAAAATTATGTTCACGATTTTGTTGGGATAAAATGAAATTGTTGTTTGTAATACCTTTATTGTTTTTTCTCTCCAGGAAATTTAATGGTTTTTTCTGCGGACTCTCCCCTCCCACTGACAGGTTCTTCTCTTCACTCCCGGTCTCTGACAGTTCCATTCGTCCCTTGTTCACTCTTTAACTCCATTCTAGTCGGCTAAGATGTTGATGACTACTCGATCCAAACTTTCTTCGTTCATGCCTTTATACTTTCCAAGATCTACCCACCCCTATATACAAAATTTCTTCATTCATTCCTTTATCCTTTCCCAGATCTGCCCACCCCTGCAGGTCCTGATTCTAATGCCCTCAGCTCTGATTTTATTGCCTCTTTCATTGACCCTTCAAACCTAAATGGTTGGAACACTATGGATGTTTTGGGATCGACTCCGACCCTTGCTCCTTTAGATAGGCACTCTCCCAAAGGAGCAAGGGCCTACCACTATTTTGTAAAGGCAGTTGCATAAAGATATTGGCCTGAAGTCATCAAATTATTGTGGCTCATATGATTTTGGGATAAGTGCAATTAAAGTGGAATTTATAGGGGCATATAGTCTCCCATTTCTCCTGGAGTCTTCCTCCACCTAAAGAAGCTCAGGTCCTATGAGCTAAAAAAATCCTAGGTAGAATTCAATTGTCCATCCATCCGGACCCAGGCTTTTATCTTTCTGGGAACTATGGAGAGTTTCTTTAAGTTCCTCCTTTCCTACTTCAACAAAAAGGTCTTTGTTTCCTTCCTTGTCAACAAATCTGGGGTAAAGTAGTGCCCGCCTTATAATCTCTGCAATATTAACTCTTGGGTCAGACTTGAAGAGAGATTGGAAGTGATTTTTCCCAATCTGGGTTAATCCTTCAAAGGACATGGTGATTTCTTGAGACTTTTGTACCATTTCTCCATTTTTTACTAAGCAATAAAGGATATCATTGCCCCTATGTTCCCTCTCTAGTGTGAGATGTGATTATCTTCATTCTTATTTTTTATGTTCATTAGTTGATCGCAACAAGTGGCATTAGAGATAGATGTGAAGGTTGTGAAAAAATGGTCGAGGGTTGCTCGTGCGTAGAGGAGAAATCTCACGGAATCTGATCACCACGAGGAGAGCAAGGATTATTAAGTTGTGACGAATTGTGTAGGGTGCAGATGCGGGTATGATTGAATGCAACCTCTTAGAATGAGGGGTTATGGGTCTATGGTTCGAGTTTCTGAAGTTGCATATACGTGCATGCTAGGGAAGATCCTTTTGATCTCATGAAGGACGTGATGCACACTGTGAGTTGTCACATGGGGACCTTAAGACTTTATAGAGGAGAAGACCCTTTCGGGCATCATTAACAAGTCCATGTTGTCAATTGGAAAGAGTAACAAATGCCACTTGTTTTTGGTGGGGAGGGGTCGTTTCCGTCACCCTTGGTGGTAGACTTCGCTGATATAACCAAAAAACATCCAGAATTGGGTCCAATTGGGGATTTGAAGCCAAGGGAGAATTCAAGTCTTTTGCAAGAACGAGACATTGTATGGAGTCATGGAGTTGTCAATAAATAGTAGGTCTCTCGCATTTCGAAGGTACAACTTCTCGTGGACAAAGAATACATAGAGGAGCATGCTATGAAGATTTGAAGCGTGTTATGGAAATTCAAGCTAGTTGTTGGCGATGGAGGTTAAAGCAATGGAAAGTCTGAGGTTTTTAATGCAAAGTTACAAATGGACATACCATTGTAATACCCGATTAGGCATGTATACTATGGGTTTAAATTTCACCGATAAAGTCTAGATGTAGACCTAGGTGTTTGGGGGGAGAATGTGGTATTCTCGGATATCCTGACTTTAAGGGAAGCTTGGCTTGTTTTGGTCATGGGAAGGGGGGAAGTTAGGTCAAGAATCGTGGTCTTGGGCACATGGTTTTGGTAGCTTGTAGTCTTTAGAGCCCATGGATTTCATACTCCATTGAAATTAGTCGGATTCGATCTCAACATCAAGTATAAAACAAGGAGCATGAACTATGTCGCTCACTGCCTCAGTCAACCTTCAGTTGCAACACTAACCACGATGCTACACTCCTGTGGCCATGAGATCGTTGGATGGACCCAACTCTACGAGAGAGATCCTGACTTCGCCTCTACCTACCATATGTTGGGCACAAACAAAACTGTCACTGGTTTCTATCTTCAAGAGAGGTTGTTGTGTCATCTGGGCCATCTCTGCGTCCCATCAAGCGAGCAAGCAAACTTGTATTTGGGAATCTCACTATAGTAGGGTGGAAGGACACTTTGGCATAGAAAATATAGTGGTGGTGTTGCAACAACATTTCTATTGATTGAAACTTCGACATGATGTCAGCAAGTATATCATGTCTAGCATGGTCTGCGTCATCGCCAAACCGACCAATAAGAAACAAGGAATGTACACCCCTCTTCCTATTCCTGACAAGCCCTAGGAATCCATATCGATGGAGTACATGTCGGGCCTTCCTTCAACCAAGAAGGGAAATGATTATGTTTTTTTGGTTGTTGATCAATTTTCCAAGATGGAGATTTTGGCCGTTTGCAAGAAGAGCATCACAACAGAGGCCACTACCAAGCTCTTCTTTGAACAAGTGTGGGTACATTTTGGGGTACCACAAACCATTGTCTTAGATTGGGACAACCGGTTCCTCAACACATTAGGACAACCGGTTCCACAATGAAAGCTCTATATACGGAAGAGAGCTTCTATATATGTGCATTTTGCCTTTTGTAAATGCGCATATACGGAAGCTCTCTTCCGTATATGCACATTTTGTCTTTCGTATATGCGCATTTTGGCTTCCGACATTTACAGAAACCAAAATGTGCATATATGGAAGAGAGATTTACGGAAGCCAAAATGTGCATATACAGAAGCTCTCTTCCATATATGCGCATTTTGGCTTCCATAAATATGCATTTTGGATTCCGTATATGCGCATTTACGGAAGCCAAAATGCGCATATATGAAAGAGAGATTTACGGAAGCTCTCTTTCGTATATGCACATTTTGGCTTCCGTAAATGTACATTTTGGCTTCTGTATATGCACATTTTTTCCTTCTGTAAATGCGCATATATGAAAACTCTCCTTCGTATATGCGTATTTTATCTTCCATATATGCGCATCTACGGAAGCCATAATGCACATATACGAAATCTCTCTTCAGTATATGCGCATTTTGGCTTCCGTAAATGTGCATATACGGAAGCCAAAATGCACATATATGGAAGCTCTCTTCCGTATATGTGCATTTTGGCTTCTGTAAATGCGCATATACGGAAGAGAGCTTTTGTATATGCACATTTTGGCTTCCGTATATGCACATTTACGGAAGCCAAAATGCACATATACGGAATTTCTTCCGTATATGCGCATTTTGGCTTCCATATATGCACATTTACGGAAGCCAAAATGCGCATATACGGAATCTCTTCCGTATATGCACATTTTGGCTTCACTAAATGCACATTTTTTCCTTCCGTAAATGAGCACATATATGAAATCTCTCTTTTGTATATGCGCATTTTGTCTTCCATATATGCACATTTATGGAAGCTCTCTTCCGTATATAGAGCTTCCGTATATGCACATTTTGGATTTCGTAAATGTGCATATACAGAAGCCAAAATGCGCATATACGGAAGAGAGGGAACGTATATGCACATTTTGGCTTCCATATATGTGCATTTACGGAAGCCAAAATGCGCATATACAGAAGAGAGATTTCGTATATGTGCATTTTGGCTTCCATATACAGAAACTCTCTTCTGTATATGCACATTTTTCCTTCTGTATATGCGCATTTTGGCTTCCATAAATGCTCATTTACGGAATCCAAAATGCGCATATATGGAAGAGAGATTTATGGAAGCCAAAATGCGCATACACGAAAGGCAAAATGTGCATATACAAAAGAGATCTTTCGTATATGGAAGCCAAAATGCGCATATACGAAATCTCTCTTCTGTATATGCGCATTTTGGCTTCCGTAAATGCACATATATGGAAGCCAAAATGTGCATATACTTTCCCTCTCTTCTGTATATGCGCATTTTGGCTTCTGTATATGCACATTTACGAAATCCAAAATGAGAATATACGGAAGCTCTATATACGGAAGAGAGCTTCAGTAAATGTGCATATACGGAAGACAAAATGCGCATATACAGAAGAGAGATTTTGTATATGCGCACATTTACGGAAGGAAAAAATGTGCATTTACAGAAGCCAAAATGCGCATATATGGAAGCCAAAATGTGCATATACGGAATAGAGCTTCCGTATATGTGCATTTACGGAAAAGAAAAATGTACATTTATGGAAGCTCTCTTCCGTATATGTACATTTTGCCTTCCGTATATGTGCATTTACGGAAGCCAAAATGCACATATACAGAAGATAGAATGCGCATATAGAGCTTCCGTATATGTGCATTTTGACATCCGTAAATGTGCATATACGGAAGCCAAAATGTGCATATACGAAAGCTCTCTTCCATGTATGCGCATTTTGGCTTACGTATGTGCGCATTTACGGAAGGAAAAAATGTGCATATACGGAAGCCAAAATGCACATATACGGAAGAGAGCTTCCATATATGTGCATTTTGGCTTCCGTATATGCACATTTACAGAAGCTAAAATGTGCATATACGGAAGAGAGCTCCCGTATATGCGCATTATGGCTTCCGTAGATGCACATATATGGAAGACAAAATATGCATATACAAAAGAGAGCTTCCGTATATGCGCATTTACAGAAGGAAAAAATGTGCATACACGGAAGCCAAAATGTGCATTTATGGAAACCAAAATGCGCATATACGAAAGAGAGATTTCATAAATCTCTCTTTCGTATATGCCCATTTTGGATTCCATAAATGCGCATATACGGAATCCAAAATGCGCATTTACGGAAGCCAAAATGCGCATATATGGAAGAGAGCTTCTGTATATGGAAGAGAGCATTTACGGAAGCCAAAATGCGCATATACGGAAGACAAAATGTGCATATACAGAAGAGAGCTTCCGTATACGGAAGCCAAAATGCGCATATACAAAATCTCTCTTCTATATATGTGCATTTTGGGTTCCGTAAATGCGCATATATGGAAGCCAAAATGTGCATATACGAAAGCTCTCTTCCGTATATGCGCATTTTGACTTCTGTATATGCACATTTATGAAATCCAAAATGCGCATATGCGGAAGCTTTATATATGGAAGAGAGCTTCCGTAAATGTGCATATACAGAAGACAAAATGCACATATACAGAAGAGAGCTTTCGTATATGCGCGCATTTACGGAAGGAAAAAATGTGTATTTACAGAAGCCAAAATGCGCATTTACAGAAGCCAAAATGCGCATATATGGAAGAGAGCTTCTGTATATGCACATTTTGGCTTCCGTATATGCGCATTTTGGCTTCCGTAAATGCGCATTTATGGAAGCTAAAATGTGCATATACGGAAGCCAAAATGTGCATATACGGAAGAGAACTTCCGTATATGCGCATTTACAGAAAACAAAAATGTGCATTTATGGAAGCTCTCTTCCATATATGTACATTTTGTCTTCTGTATATGTGCATTTACGGAAGCCAAAATGCGCATATATGGAAGCCAAAATGCGCATATACAGAATATATCATGCGCATATAGAGCTTCCGTATATGCGCATTTAAACCTTGGAATATAAACCATTTAAATCATTTAAATTTGCAATGGAATATAAACCATGCAGTTTAATTGATGTCGATGTTTGTACCATTTGAAGTTCTCTTTCTCTCTGTAGGCTAACTCAGGAGCAATCTTCCCTCCTGGAGTAGGCTAACTCGGGAGCAATCTTCCCTCCCGAGCCTACTCCCTCCGGTAGGTAGCTTTCCAAGCTGTGGCACTATCCCCTGACGATGTCAGCATTTCGTAGTGCTTGTCCCATCCACCCGACGATTACATTGTCCCATCCAAAACGTTGTTCCACATCTCGTCGATCGATTGAAATTTGAATTTCAAATTTAGATGGGCGCGCTTCATTTGAATATGTCTGGAAGGAGTAGATAATAATGGATACACGCTTCATTTCTAGACAGGTTCAAATGAAGCGCGCCCATCGGACCTATGATACCAGATTCTTTTCTAAGCGGCCAATATCTCACCACGCCAACAACTTGGCTCTTCTCAGATAATCAAATTAGCGTTGGGTTTAGAAGAAAGTGGGAAGCCATTTCTATGGGCGCTAAGACTCCCATCTTCCGATGAGAAAAATCCCACCCTAGAGGGATTTTACAGGCGAACAGAGCATGGGGCCGAATAGTAAGCAGATGGACAGATCAGTTATCCATCCTTTCGCACCCTTCTATAGGGGCTTTTATTACTCATTGTGGTTGGAACTCTATGCTTGAATCCATCTCCGTCGACGTTCCTCTCATCTGTTGGCCATTGTTCGCAGATCAACAATTCAATGCGAGGTTTATCGTGGACGAAGACAAGGTTGGGATTGAGGTTATCAAGAGTGATGCGGAGGATCAAATAGTTACAAGGAATGAAATAGAGAAGTCTGTGAGATCTCTGATGGACAATGATCAAAGTGGAGATGAAAGAATAAAATCGTTGAAGGAAAACTGTAATAAGCTTGAGGAATTGGCCAGGAAAGTCGTATCAATAAATGGATCTTCATTTAAGAATTTCGATATGTTTGTAGAAGACATTCTGTCACTACAGAATTATAAAAGAAGCCCAGCTTCAAATCCTTGTAACTGCACTTGTAACAACAAAGAAGAATGGAAACGGCACGGTTCGATAGTTTTATGGATGTCGCCAATAAACCATTCCTCCCCTAGTGGATGTGCACTATCGTATAAGCTAATTAGGCATTTTGAGAATAGATTATATGTGTGACCAGTGGTTATATGTGTTCCCATATAACAATTTAAGTGCTGCAAGATATGTACAAATTAAAATCCTGCAAACCAAAAAATAAATTATAATTATTTATGTAATAAGTGTATTTCAATTTCAACTTAGAATTTATCTTTAAAGACATTTTGATTGATGTGAAAATAGTTTGCTTTGATAAATAAATGCCCACTGAATAATATTATTAAAAAGTAAGAAGTATAAGAGGTGAATAATATTATTAAAAAGTAAGAAGTATAAGAGGTGAATATTATTATTAAAAAGTAAGAAGTTTAAGAGGTAGCAAACCTTTTTTTAATCTAAAATAGAGGAATAAGGGAAAAGTGTGTAAAAAAGTTTTGATTTTCTATAAATACATAGTTAGATGGGTTTGTTATGCTCATGGTAGTTGAATCAAATGAAATGTTTGTAAAAGTTTTTAATTATGATGGGTTTTTTAGGCTTATGGTAGCTTGAATCAAATGAAAAGTTTGTAAAAGAGTTTTCAATTTCAATAAATACATAGTTATGATGGGTTTGTTATATTCATGGTATTTGAACCAAATTTTTAAATGATCATCATTAATTTTTTCATAATTTTATTTTGATTAGATGAGAAGGAAATAATAATAGTTTTTTTTTTTTTTTTTTTCCAATCTCATATGTTCTTCATGTTTTTGGTTTTGAGTGTAACTATATGAGAACTCTCTTCATGTTTTTGGTTTTCAGTGTAACTATATGAGAGTTCTCTTCATGTTTTGGAAACTTAGAAAATATACCATCTTAACCATTAAAGGTTTTTACTCTTACAAGTATACATAAACATATTTATGACTTTTGTGGATGGTAAGGGTGCTAAACCACAACCCCAGGGACAAAAAACTTGAACTGGTGACCTCCCCTGATACGGGGAGAGAATGCGCACTTCTCACTAATTGTGTTATCCGATGGGGCTAGCTAAGTTATTAGTTCAAGATAACGACAGTCATCCCCATTTATATTTACCATTTTCCCAACTGAACCAAATTTTGTATCGATTTAATCAATCAAAACAATTTATCTTGATTAAGAAACAATTTGATTATGGGTAGCTTTATTTTGACTATGGTTCATAATTGACTCATATATTACATACAAAGGTGTATGGAAACTATTGATACTTTGTGTGTTTTGAGGGTTTATAGTCCATTGCAAATTCCCTAGGGTGCCACTTTCCTGCTAAATGTTTGCTATAGTTTGAGGGTTTTTCCATTATTGCAACTCCTATAGGCTTGCATCTTGTCTTCAACTCGGTGCAAGCACTTTTTCCTACAGATAAGTAATCATTCATGTCCATCATATTTAATTTTGATAGCTGATCAAATTCCATTAGAAGGTTCTTCAAAAACATACACAGAGAAATATCAAGAAATTATAGTTGTTGAAGTTTGCAAATGGAAAGAAGAAGCATTCACAAGCTTAATTTTCTAATGTTTAAATTACATTTCTGAATGTATAAATAGATTCAACTTGTTGAAAAATCCATGGAACACTCAGATTATACAGACCCCCAATAAAAAAGTACCAAAACTAGAACGTTTAGACTAAGACATATTTCTATTCTAATTGTATCTGCATTCTATTCTATCTGTGAATAATCTTAAAAAAAATTAACTTATACCATACAAATATTTATCGGTCAATGAATAGATGAATGAAAAGAGAATAACAACACCGCGAGAAAATATTGTAAGGGGCATTTTCTTGACAAGATTCCCATCTGATTCTGAATTCCATTTCTGCTCAACACTGCTAAGACATATATATGTATTACATTAATTGTAAAATAGAAGCCCTTTGAAGATTTGGCATTCAAGTATAAGTTACATCAGACGGGGTTTCTTCTTCCCCCTAATCGAAATCCATCAGTGTTTGAGAAGTTTACAATCAATAAAAGCGACTCATTTTGAGTATTATGTACACTGTTCAACACTAGTTTCTGGGTACTGGATCTGTAAATTAGTGGATGGTCTGCCGCGCCATGAGCTTTATATATTTTGTTTCAGAGGTGATAGCAGTAGCCTGCGAGGGATTAAATGACCATTTTTCTTGTTCATCTTAAGGAAAAGGGAACTGTTGCAGGGCATTTCAATGGACTCGGCTGAGCCTGCCGAGATTATCGAGGATCAAATGGTTTGATTATTATATGATGATTCCATCGTCGATTCCCAGCTATGGGAACTCTTGAGCTTCTTCTCTGGCTTGGCAAGGTCCTCCATGCATTTCACATCTACAAGAGATGTAAATGACTACTACTTTCCAGTGAAATAATTGGACAAAGCCCTCCTGCAAATTACGCAGAAAACAACCAAAATCAACAAAAGATTGCCGCAGCCCCCGTTCAAAACAAAGATAGCGATTTTCATAATGGATGTACGGTTTCCATTAGACATACTTGCGAGAAGGGAGGCTTTCTCTGAGAGAATTCATGTGAAAGAGAGGGCCACCATTTCCATCGGTGGAGGGGAGAAACCCCATTAAGAATTGCCACTGTCCGTGATGTCGTCGGAGGAAGCCGAGTAGGCTGTCGAATCCGGTGAAGAAATAGAAAAAGAAGATGATAAATTGCACGTCGATATGAAGCGCTCTTCCGCCATGGCTGCTCGTGATGGAAATAGGGTTTTGATATGCAAGCCAATCTTGAATTTCTGTCACATAATTTCTTTGTCTCTTTCTTTCTGCAACAACCGATATTCTCCCCCAGCCAGCGGTCGGCTTGGCGTTTTGTAACATCCATTCGTTTCAATATTGTTGTGAGCCGATAGTTACAGTCTACCTCAAAAATAATAAACAACCCGCAACTCCAGGGTATTCATCGATCGCTATGCGCAGGACGTTCAAAATTCAAAATTGAAATGACAGTCTTGGGAAGTGATCCACTGCTCGCTTTCGTTCCGTGATTTGGGATGGAGGACAGTGGCCGAAGCATGCTCCAACATTTATGGTCATTGGTGATGGACAAACGACAACGTTTGCGGGATAGTGCAGTCACCGGAAAGCTAACTACCGGAGGGAGTAGGCTCGGGAGGGAAGATTGCTCCTGAGTTAGCCTACTCCAAACTTTAAAGGTGGGCAATATCCAACCTGTTGCAGAATCTTTAAGACTCTGCAGATTGGATGGTCATGCTACCAGGCTCATGCTACCAGGCTCGTGCAGATAGGATCATGGATGCCAATGGGTATGAAGTGCATGGTGTGGGTGCCATATCATGATAAACAATGGCGTAGGCTAAAGGGAAAACAAAATGCACCTTTTCCAATTGCTGACTCCGACAGACGGAAAATCCACACTCCCAAACGATGTTACCGTTAGTTTATGTCATCAATGCCAACAAAGTCATCCACGTGACCTTTCCTTTCGAATTTTGAGCCAACTGACGTAGGGAGATGCAGGCTTTAATGCTTCTACTGATACCCTCGCTCCACCGTTTCAAATTTTTTCATAATTTCCTCGCCCTCTCTCCATCATTTCAATTTTTTTCAAAATTTCCTCTACGTGATCAGTGTGTATTCTATGCGCAATATATCTAGCAGACGCAAAGGGGGGGGAAGTTTTGAACAAACTGGACTAACAAGGGAAATTGCAAACATAGTTCAGGCCTGGTTCTACGACTAGAAAGAGTGCCGAGAATCCGAGATTTATAACGAGTCGGACAGGAGAAGGAATCATGCCGGAGGACAATGAATTCATGGCGACGAGATGCTTCGAGTCAAGTTGCAGGTTTTCAATGGCTAATCCCTGCGTGTATGATACATGCGATAAGGTTTTCTGGGCATGCATGATACAAACGCCGTGATTTTTATTTCCTTCATCCTTCATGATGAACTGATAATAGTTGTTGTACTTTCCGATACGACTTCCATTAACTACTTGACTCGAACCGGGGCACGTAGAGACCGATATCTTATCAAGACTTGACTCTTTGGAAAAGACATAACCATACCACTTATGCAAGTTCGACTTTGACATCCCTTCCTGTTTCCAAGGTCCAACCGACCACTTGCTGACTTCGGCCTCACGATGCTACATGCTTGAATTCACATGTTTGGACGCATGGGTCACAACGTGACTTAAATCTGAATCTATCTGGAAAGAAAAATGGCAGTGCTAACAACTGGCTCCAACGGGAATGCTATCCTCCCTGCGAGGTAGCAAAGAACAATAGACCAGGTTCCAGACCATTGGGATTTATTCAACAGTCAGACATTGAGAGAAGTAAATGAAGGACATAAAATAAACTAAACCTATTGATGTAGCTTCTAAAACTTCAGCATAAACTTAGGGCTTCAATTTTATGTTGACCTACTAACTTGACGCAAAAAATAAAATGACTATTTACAATGATGAATGACTTAAAAATATTTTATTTCATCAGGTAATGTTTGAGGAACCTGCCGTTTACAGGCCCCCAACCAAAACATTCTCCATCTAATCCTTCTAGGAAATAAGCATTTCTCCCGCAACGATCGTTGATTCTGAATGGACCTGTCCAAAGATGGTCGAACTTTCTATGCTTTCCTTTGTCCTCTTTTCTTGCGTCCCATATCAAGACTAGATCACCCAACCGGAAATCCTCTGGCTTAGAACACTTACCAAAATATTTCTTTATCTTCTCCTCATAGAGTTGCGACCAATTATACACATGTTCCCTCACCTATTGTGTGTGAAAAAGTTGGTTTATTCTCCTTTGTACACCATTTGGCTCAACCTCCTGTTCTTGAAAGAGATTCCCGACATGTCGTCCTAGGGAAGCAGGGAATATTGCATCCGCGCCGTAAATGATCTGGAAAGGTGATGTTGATATATACTTCTTGGTGGTAACTTGATCTTCCCATAGCGCGTAAATAAGATTTTTATGCCAGGCTCACTTGTTGTCTTGCAAGAGTCTTTTGATGATCCTGGTCAGACTCTTATTTGAGGATTCTGCTAACCCATTTCCTTGTGGATAGTACGTCGTGGACTTCCCTAGGGATATGTTATAATCCTGACAAAATTTCTCCATCCTCTTAGACTTGATTGTGGCTGCATTGTCTTTTATGATCTTAACAGGACACCTGAACCTCGAAAAGATGTTTGTCTCCAGGAATTGGATGATGACTGCATCGGTAGCTTGCTTTGTGGGGATCACCTCTATCCATTTCGTGAAATAGTAGGTGGCTGTGAGTATCCATTTGTGCTACGCAGAGGATGGAAAATTTATCTCTCCTATGAAATCTAGACCCCACTGCATGAAATGTTCTTCGATTGTGATCGACTTTAGTTGCAGGGGCTGCAACTTTCTTCTTCCGTCGAAAATATTACATTCGTGGCAGCTGGAGACCTCTTTATACACGTCATCGAAAATTGTAGGCCAGTAATAATCTGCTCTCAGGATTTTTTGTACAATGGTCTTCCAATAGTGGTGTCCTCCGCAGTCGCCTTTGGGAAATTATTGTATAGCCCACTTCACGTCATCTTCCAGAAAATAACTCAACAATATTCCCTCGGGGACTTTCCAGTAAAGTGAATTGTCCAGAATGCAGAACTTAGCCGCTTTAAACTTGAGAAACCTGGCTTGGGTCTTACTCATGCCCGAATGAGCCTGGATATTCTCCAACACATAGATGATGTCAGCATACCATGGATAATTAATGAACTACTGAGGCACCTGCACAACTTTTTCTTCTTGAGGTCATTCTGACAGATCAACGATGAAATTCATTCCTACATCGTCGCAGTCCGACTACGCCATTAATTTTGCAAGACCCTAACCCTTGATCAACTTTATAGGCTTAATCTCAAGATCGTATTCCAGCATGGCCGTTATCCACTAGCCTCTCCTTCCTTCTGGATTAGGTTGAGTCAGGATATCCTTTACTAAACTGTTGGGCACACAAGCGATAACATGGGAGTGCAATATGTATGTCCTGAACTCTTTCAAGGATTTCACTAAGGCATACGCCTGTTTTTCCATAATGTCATACCTTAGTGGACCGTCGCACAATGTCCAACTGAAATAGGCTATGGGTTTTTCGAAGTCCTGCTTGTCTTTCTGTAGCAGCACGCTGACAATAGTGTGTTCTGAGGCGAATGAAAATACTTCTTGATCACGTTTCCACTTTGATATCTTCAAAATACTTCTTGGGCTATGGTTTCCACTTGATCACGTTTCCCTTCCTGAGCATGCAAGTTATGTGCTTTATGATTTTCGCCAGGTTTGGGATGAATCTCCTCAAGAAGTTTACCTTTCCCAGGAAAGATTGCACTTCTTTTTTACTGCGCGAGGTGCCAATATTCAGGATTCCTTCAACCCTGCTGGGGTATATATCAATGATTTCCTTAGAAATGATGTGCCCTAACAACTTTCCTTCCTCCACTGTGAAAAGCGATTTCTTTGGATTTAGTGATATGCCAAACTTCTTGCACTTCTGGAAAACCTTCTTCAGGTGCTCGAGATGTTGTTTGTTGGAGGCAGAGTACACTGTGATGTTGTCCAGATAAATCACAATGAACTTGTCCTTTTCATTAGCAAACGTGATGTCCATTGCCCTCTGAAAAGTGGCTCCAACTTTCATCAGGCCGGACGACATCTTGGCGTACATGAACATTCCCCATGGAGTTGTGAAAGTCATTTTTATTAGAATATAGAAGATGGTGTGCTCATTTTACCATTGACTATACCTTCGTCACCCAACCATAGGCCGAAGCCTCCCTCCGAGCACCTTAACCTTGACTGAGAATTCCTCCGGAAGCAAACCCTAGGCTAGATAGCCAAACAAAGGGTAGCACACCTTTCCCCAAGGATAGTGCATCAACAAAGACTGATCAAATGTTCCAAACCGTAGCCATGAGATATTCAAGCCAATACTGAGAACTTGTTGTTGCTACAGCTGCACCTGCAACCCTCCTCCAAACCCTCACACAAGACTGCAACTGCAGTGCGCACCAACTGGGAAAACTACAATTCTGAGATGCTGCAAATGAGAATTGGCGCCCTGTATTCATAGTAGTCCTGCCGGTTTTGCTGGGGCCGACTTCTCCTTCTGGATATGTGTCTGTTCAATATATTATTATTATTTCTAGCCGACTTCTTCTCTTGGAGGCTAATAACCTAATATAAATTATCTTCTTGAGTCGACAAGGCTTCTAGGGTTATTAGCCAACTCATTAGCGTTTCTCTTGCTTCCCGGAGTCTTCTATTCTCGTCAGGTTCAGACGTGGAGGTAAATACCTCCCACAACTACCATAATATTAACACTCCCTCCTAGATAGAGAGGTATTTACAGGTAATTAATTTGAACATAGAATATACCATTTACCCGACAATATCAATATAGTCATCTATACTATTTCATGACTAGATCATGAGCATCACCATCACCATTAGCTGCATCAATTTCTGAAACCATACTTCATCTGAGTAATTAGATATGATGTTGGATAAGTCACCATAGAGTGATATAAGAGGAGTAAAAGTTCTAAACTGTTTTCCATCTGGAAAATCTCTGTTCATCATCCATCTGAATGATCATTATCTCCAATAAACTGCTGATAGTCTTCAAGGTAATTAGAACAAGGATAGAGCACAACTGTGTCTATTCATAGTAGTACATAACTACAATCCAGTGGTTCACTACTACATCAAGCAACAAACAAGTACTTGATCAACAACATATGATTGCGAACAGTGAAACATATTCACCACAATAGTCCTCATCTACTGTTATATAGTCTTCATAACAAACAACTGATAGCAACTTGCATAGAAACAATGTTATGATATAAACTGGGCCAATCCTTCAATCAGATCTGTGAGTTCTGAAGGAATATCTGCCACCACAGTAGTCTTCATCTACTGTCATACAAACATCTGATAGCAATCTGCACAGAAACAATGTTATGATATAGATTGAATTATCTGGGCCAATCTTTCACTCACATCTGTGAGCTCTAAAAGAATATCCGCCTCACGGATAGTGGAACATATCCACCATAGTAGTATATCTCTACTGTCTGGGGACATGTAGTCTCCATAACAATCATCTGATGCCATCCTACATAGAAAATACTGTTAAAGATAAACTGAATCCTCTGGGCAGATATTTCACTCACATTTGTGAGATCTAAAAGAATATCTGCCCTCATCAACAATGGGCTATCTTCCCAATTCTTCACAAACAAGAAAGAAGGATTATTTCTGATTTCTGAGCCTGGACCATTTCTCACCCTGGGCCATTCTTCCTACACTAATCAAAGTGCACCCTGGACAGAATGTATAAACCCTAAGAAATGTTTGGACCATTCCTCACCCTGGTCCATTCCTCTGACACTAAACAAAGTGTTCCCTGGAGAGAATGAGTCTGCCCTAAGGAATGACTGTCCCTGATTGCTGAGCCTGGACTATTCCCCACCATGGGCCATTCCTCCGACACTAATCAAAGTGTAACCTGGAGAGAATGTATAACCCTCGAGGAATGTTTGTCTTGCATCAACCTCCAAAATAGACCATTCTTTGAAACTGCTCACAACTGTGAACTTCAAAAGAATGACTGCCCGACGAGGCAGACCATTCTACTTGACCACTACTTAGAGTGACTTCCAAGAAGAATGACTGTCCTAGACCACTCCCCATGTTAACCACAATGGGAAGTCACTGTCTATTATACATCAGCAATCAATCTGCCTCCCATGTTAACTACAATGGGAAGTCACTGTCCGTCAGAAATCTCAATCCACTTTCCGAATAGGAAAGCACCTGTCCAATCTGGACTATTTTTCAATTGCAAAGATAAATGCTCCCTCCTAATTGGAGAGTTACTTAAATCATAAAAATAAATGTTTTTCAAAAATATTTTTCCGTACCTTCTCTTAGCTTGGAGAATCTTCTCGATCCTCGTCTTCTCTCAAAAATATACAAACTTGATTCTGGATAGAGGTTTTGTCAGGATATCTGTTGTCTTCTCATCAGTGGGAATATACTCGAGATTTACCTCTCCTTTTTGGACTTCATCATGGATAATGTAATGATTGATTTCAAATGTGATTTAGTCTGGAATACTGTGAAGGATTCATGTAGATTTTAACAATAGAGTATATCATAGTTGGAGAACTAGAACATATCCATGTGGCACTTCTTCTGTCATCATGAGATCTGATCTTCTGAGTAGTCATCTTGATGTTATAGGAAATCTTCACCACGCTTCTGCTGTGCACTGGAGATTCTCCACCAAGTTATCTTCTTCTTATCTGCATACATGAGTCTCTTTCTGGTATGTCTCAAAGTCTTGAGATTTCTCTTCATACGCTCTTTATTCAATTTCTCTGGAGAACATTCTTTGCATTTATCTAATGTGGAACTCCAACTCATGGATGTTGCGGATGATAAAATGACTCATGTAGTGATATGTCTAGTGTACTGGAACAAGTAATCATCATAGTCTTCTCCCTCCATCTAAGAGAACCTCTGGTTCTGGATCTCACAATGCTTTCATTCATAAGTCTTCCATACACTGTTCTTCATCACGACTTTCAATTCTTCTGCTTGATTGCTTTTATATCAGGCTTGGTGATTATTGAAGTATTGACTGGTTGTTCTGGCTTTTCTTTCTTTCTTGGAATCCTCAGGTTCTTCTTCATGTTTTTCATTATCTCTTGGATTCATGGAGATTCCATGTTCTAGAGATTCCACTTCTTCCTTTCATCATAGGATCACAAATCTGGATGGACAACCAGGAATACCTTAAGGCTTTTCTTCGGAGAGGTCTTCTTCTGTGGTTGAGCTGAACATGTACTGTCTTTCATGGCTGCTACCATGGATATATATGTTTCATCATCTTCAATGGATTATAGGATTAGCTCCCTCCTAATCCTTTTCTGATAGAGTCCATACTTCCATCTTCATCCTTATTGTCTTCTACACTATATAATTGGCTTTCTTTGTCTAACAGAGTCCACGCTTCCATCTTAGTTGTCGTCATAAGCCTTTCTCCAATTCCTCTTGATGTCTGACTTCTAAGTCTCTTCATGATTGATTTGGCTTATCTTGCAGTAGCTTCCACATGATTTGTATTTCATCCCTTCATGTGTATTATCTAATGCTATTCATTTTGTTCTTCCATAGGTATAGTTCTTCTTGGAACACATTATCTTCCAAAAGATAGATATACAGGATATGTACAAAGACGATGCAAGCAAGATATGTACAAGAAATAAGAACAGTGTTGTTACCTTTTAGTAGAAGAAGTCTCTTCCATCATGCTTAGTCTTCTTTGTCGGTTCCTTTTCTTTGAAAATCAATGCTTCGTGTTTCTCCTTCCTTTTATTTAGCTCAAGACACTGATTCCTGTAGTGACCATACTTTTGACAATTGAAGCACTGTATTTCTGAAGTGTATTTTCTTTGTTTTGGCTTCCTTCTTGAATCGAACTTTCTTTTGTCCTTGAAGTTCTTGAATCTTGTTGTGAAGGCTTGATCATCGTACTTCTTTTGGGGTTTCTCTTTTGCATTGATCCTTGATTCTTCTTGAGCAAAACAAGTCCAAAGTTCTTCAAATGTCGGGTACTCCTTCCTTGTGTTCATGCTTGCAGCAAATGCATCCCATGTCTTGGGAAGACCATTGAGTACTATGTTCACCAGTTCCTTTTCTGAAGTGATCTCTTCAATAGCTTGTAGTTGTTCTCTTAACTGAGAGATCCTTACAAAGTATGATGTTATGCTGTTGACATCATTCATCTTCATGTCACAGAGCTCATTCTTCAGACTCATAACTTGTCCAATGTTTGTGACTGAGAAGAGATTTGTTAGGGCATCGTACATCTTCTTCGATGAGTCAAGATGGGAGATGTAGGGTATCAAGTGGTATTTTATGGAATCCACTATGATACTCATGACATTGATGCCAACATCTTTGAACTTCTCCATAGCTACAACATTCTGTGGTTCCTTCTCTTCTCCTTCTTTAAACTCTGGCTTCACGATCTTTCCTTTCACAATATCCAACACTTTATTCTCAACAAGGATGAGATCAATCCTTGTCTTCCATGCTCTGAAGTTAGAGGCTCCATCTAGCATGTTCTCAGACTTCATAGAGTTCATCATGGCTTGCTTGACTTGGTCAAACCCTAGATTTTACCAGAAATCCAAACTTCACGTCTTGGCCTTCTGAGAGTACCAGAAGATGCACTAGGCTAGGGCACACTGATCTATCCAGAGATTAGGTCAATCTCATCACTTAAGGTGCCTCAATAAGAGGTTTAGGGTTTCTACAACTGCTTCTGCTAGTAACCCTAGCTGCAATGCTTTTGGAAGTTGCTTCTACTAGTAACCCTAGTGACAGTTCCTCAACGAGCTTAATATCTAGTGGCTATGTTTCCTTCCAGTGTTTTAGGCTGACTAAAGGGGTGTGGGCCCATAACCTATTAGAATATAGAAGATGGTGTGCTTGTTTTACCATTGACGATACCTTCGTCAACCAACCATAGGTTGAAGCCTCCCTCCAAGCACCTTAACCTTGACTGAAAATTCCTCCGAAAGCAAACCCTAGGCTAGATAGCCAAAAAAAGGGTAGCACACCTTTCCCTAAGGATAACGCATCAACAAAGACTGATCAGATGTTCCAAACCCTAGCCAAGAGATATTCAAGCCAATACTGAGAACTTGCTGCTGCTGTAGCTGCACCTGCAACCCTCCTCCAAACCTGCGCACAAGACTGGAATTGCAGTGCGCACCAACTGGGAAAACTACAATTCTGAGATGCTGCAAATGAGAACTGGCACCCTGTATTTATAGTAGTCCTGCCAGTTTTGTTGGGGTCGACTTCTCCTTCTGGATATGTGTCTGTTCAATATATTATTATTATTTCTGGCCGACTTCTTCTCTTGGAGGCTAATAACCTAATATAAATTATCTTCTTGAGCCGACAAGGCTTCTAGGGTTATTAGCCAACTCATTAGGGTTTCTCTTGCTTCCCGGAGTCTTCTATTCTCGTCAGGTTCACACGTGGAGGTAAATACCTCCTGCAACTACCATAATATTAACAGTTTTCTCTCTGTTGTCTGGGTGGACCATGATCTGATTATATCCTTAGAATCCGTCCAACATAGACATCTTCTAGGACCCCACCACTTTTTGCAGGATGTAGTCTATTTTAGGAAGGGGGTAGTGGTCCTTGAGAGACACTTTGATTAAATTCCGAAAGTATAGACACATTTTTATCTCACTGCTTTTCCTTCTTACAGGTACCAAATTAGCTACCCATTTCGAGAATCTCAAAGAAGCAATAATTTTAGCATCGAAAATATTTTTTACCTCCTTCTCGATCAATGACAACAACATGGGGTTTATCCATCTCAAATTATGTTTGAAAGGTTTCTGATCTTCCTTGAGAGGGATAACATGTTGGATTACTTTCGTGTCATATACTTTCAGGTCATCATAGCTCCATGCGAAGATGTTTGAGAAATATTTCATTAGCTTTACGTAGTCTTGCTTGACCTCTGGAATGAGTGTCTTTGATAATTTTACCATCTTTGGGTTCTCCTCAGTCCCGATGTTACAGTCTTCCATGTCTTCTTCGCTTGCAGTGATCTTGGGGTTCTTAGCCACATCATTTTCATCAAACAACTTTTCCAGCGGCACCAACCCCTTTGGAATAATATTATTTTTCAGTTGTATTATGTTCCTTCCCACGAGTTGGTTTTGGAAAGGGTCATCGTTACTGCGTGCATCCGCACTCTCATCTTTGTTGCTACAACATTCCTCGTCAATGTTTGTATTAACGAACTCATCGCTCATAAGGAGGAATCTTTCCACTTGTTTGTCATCATCAAACACTTACCAATGTTTGATATTATCAGGCATTGCCAGTCTGTGCTTGACCTCGATTTCATATATTTTGTTTGAGAAGATGGGGATCTTAAAAACTGAGGTCTAGGTGGCCAACACATCGGTGATTTGATTTTGCACTCTGGGGATAACGGGCATGTCATACTCTGAAAATCCTTCGAGGAGGTCCAAAGCCAAATTTATGTACGCTCTTATCCTGGGGTGTTTGGTCTAATATACACCCTTTACCTGATTTATGATGAGTTCAGAATCTTCGCGCACTGCTATCTTCTACACGCCCAATTGTTTCAAAACTTGTAAGCCCAAGATTAGTGATTCATACTCGACCATGTTATTAGTGCATTCAAACACGAGCTTGCATGAGAACAACTTTGTGTTTGCTTCAAGTGGGTTACCCATACACCGACCCCAACTCCTTCTCTGCTGACTGCACTGTCAAAACTCATGTTTCACACCGTGTTTTCCGCACGGTCTTTCAGGTCGGCTCACTCTATTATTTCCCGCGCGGTTTTCTCGTCAGCTGTTATGATGGCTATCGGTTCTTCCTCTTCGAAAATCAGGTCGTTGTAGAATATAGAAGAACCCACGTCAGTGTTGATGGCATATACATGACGATTTTTTGGCTAAGTCTTGTTGCTCACCATGTATTTCAGCAACACTTCTCTGTACAACCTTCTGTCATGGCCAAAAACATGGATGATGGCATATGACATATCCATCTGTAAAGTGCCCTTCAACTTCGCAGCCCACGATCTTGATAGAAACATGCCAAATTTTGGGGGTATGTCCGCAATGATTACGTCCATGACCATTTTCTTAGCAGGGATTTGAGACAACGACACAACCAGGTCTTTGATAAGGCCCAAAAACTTGAGTTTCCTTGAATCAAAAGAGAAAAGGTCTTTGTATGGTTTGGTGATATCCAAACCCAGTTCATCCATGATCACCTTTAGCATGAGGTTGTGCGACGTTCCATAATCCAACATGGCATTATGCAGGGTCATGTCATGGAATTTCAGACTGACGTAGAACAGAGGGATGTCTTCAGTATCGTTTGTCTCTTCAACGCGTGGATCAAAAAGGATAGCGAGGTGATCATCTTGAATATTCAGATTATCGGGTGTCCCCCACATTTTTAGCATTTTAATGATTTGTTCCCGATACTCGCCCTTTCTAATAAGTTCATTCAACGTGACATATATTTTTATTTTGGCCATCTCATGTTGAAAATTGAAAGGGGGGCAGGTTTTCTCTACCTCTTTTCCACTCGCCTCCCGACCTGTCTCCACAACTTTCTTTGGGACCTCCTCCTTCGACTTAGCATTCTCTGTCGCATTCTTGGTCGCGCTATCCTACCTTGGTCAGCTTGTGGAAGGGATGTCCACCGGAGGATTCCTTATGGGGTTCGTTTGTTGTGACTCAGTAGGTATGTCTTTGCTATGGAGGTTGTACTTCTTCTGGAACTGCATGATGGCATTTTGATAGACTTTCCTGAACTCTTCTGTCTCCCAAGATGGTGCATCATCTATTTTGAGTATCATATCATCATTGGTATACAACACTATGTCTTCATTTTTTCTCATATACCGATCATGCTCGCTCTTTGTCAAGAACACACATGGGTTTTTGTCATCACAACAATGCATCTGGTCTTCGAACGTTTGGTCGAAATCCTCGTCCATGCAGTTGTTCTGGAAAGGAGGTCTCGTCTGTTGGTCACCTTGATCCCTTTGCTCTTTCTGTTCCCTCGGTGTAATCTGAGGGATTTGACCCCTTATGAGGTTTTAATTCCTGGGCTGTAGGTCATTCTGTTCTCGGGAAGCAGGTCTGTTTCCAATGGACATTATCTCTATCAAATTCTCCATGGTATTCATCATCATGTCGAACTTGTTGTTTGAGGATCACGACATTGATGGATGTGAATCTCCTTGGGGTCTCTTTTCGCCTCGGTTGAACCTCAGTTTTATTTTTCCCGATGCCATAATGTAAACTAAAGAAATCACTCTATGGGATAAAACAAGCACCCAGAGCATGGTATGCAAGGCTAGATTCTTATTTACAAAAACAAGGCCTCAAAAGAGGATCAATAGACATCAATCTTTATTGTAAAATTGTTGGTAATAACATGATTATTGTAAAAGTATATGTTGATGATATTATATTTGTCAATGATGATGAAAAAATGAGTAAGGACTTTGCTAAGAGGATGCAACAATAATTTGAAATGTCCTTGCTTGGTGAACTGAATTTCTTTCTTGGATTACAAATAATACAATCCAATAGAGTATTCTTTATCCATCAGTCTAAGTATGTTAAATATATTCTTAAGAAATTTTAGTTAGAGGATTGCAAACCTGTTAGTACACCTATGACAGTTGGATGCAAACTAAGCAAGGAAGATGATTCCAAAGTTGTATATCCAAAACACTACAGATCAATGATTGGGAGTTTACTCTATGTAACAACTTCCAAACCCGATGTCAAGCAAGTTGTTGGGATGGTGGCTAGATTCCAAGCAACACCAAAAGAGAGCCATGTTCAAGCTATGAAAATAATCTTGAGGTATTTGAAAGGAACCATAGATCTTGGTTTGTGGTACCCTAGCAAGGATTCATTCACTTTAAAATCCTATTCAGATGCAGATTGGGCAGGTTGTGTAGATGACAAAAAAATTACAAGTGGAGGAGCATTCTTTTTGGGAGAATTATTGGTAGCCTGGATAAGCAAGAAACAATCCTCAATTTCTTTGTCTAGCACTGAAGCTGAGTATATTGTAGTAGCAAAATATTGCACACAAGTGGAATGGATAAAACAAACCTTACAAGACATCAAAATAGTGTTTGAATAACCTACTACTATCTAGTGTGATAATACAAGCGTTATAAGTCTCTCCAAGAACCCTATCCAACAATCCAAATCAAAACACATTCCCATAAAATACCACTATCTAAGAGATCAGACTGAAAATAAGAACATTAAATTGGAATATGTCCCAACACAAGAACATGTGGTAGATATTTTCACAAAACCCTTAAGCAAAGATATATTTGAATATCTCAGGCAGAGATTGGGAGTGATCCCTCTTCCAATCTAATCTCTCGAGAAAATAATGCATCAATTGGCACCAATTCAGGGGAAACAACAATCAAAGTCAAAAGGAGTCATTCAATTATGATAGGAAAAGTATGATTGCAGGAGGAGTTACCCGAGTTCAGATTTTGGTCAAAAGTATACATACAGATAGAGCTTTACCATAGAGGAAGCAACCAATTTTCCGTTGATGTCAAAGGGAGAGAGTAACTTCAGAGGAGAGAAGCATCATCATAGGGGGAGATTGTGTATGAAGTTGGTGTGTTGCCATCAATGAGAAAGGGGGAGATTGTTGGACATAGTGTCATTAATGTGTTGTCATTGATGTCAAACAGTAGGACAATATGTAGAGAATAAAGCTCATGAGGGTTAGCGAATGAGGATCAAAGATCAGAAGAGATGACACGATGAAAGTCATAAGGGAAAGCGCATTGTAGAAACATGATCAGATCAAGTCAGGACCGTTGGATACACAAGCGCCATATCAACAACAGGGATGGATTGCGGAGAGAAAAAGGAGAATTAAAAAACATGGTATTCCCAATCCTACAATCAGTCTAGACCATCAGATTACAAGAGAAGGATTGTTGGAGGACTAGTCAACGATCAAATCAAATCAGGATCATTGATACACAAGCGCCAGATCAACAGTATGGATGGATTGCAGAGAGAGAAAGGAGAATTAAACAATGTGTTATTTCCAATCCTGCAATTATTCTAGACCGTCAGATCTTATAGATTCAAAGATCGACAGCTATGGTTGATCCACCAAACGATCAGATTAAGTCATGACCGTCGGATATGCAAGCACAGATCAAGGGCAGGGATTGATTGCAGAGTGAGAAGGGAGAATTAAATAGCATGCTAATTCCAATCCCGCAATTAGTTTATACCGTCGATCGTCACTTGCCAAATAGATCTATGGTTGGCATCAGTTTCACTACCAACGGTCAGTTTTCCATTGTGGAGCTCGACGATAGTTTTAAACGTCGTGCTAGTTGGGACCCTGCAATCATCCCTGATCATTGATATACTCCGGGACCACTCTCGACCGATGGATCAAGTTGAGTGGAAGGATAGGATAAGCAAGGAAAAAGGGCTAAGATATCGAATACCCGAATTCCTGATAGTCATTGGATCACTTTAAGTGCATGGATAGGATAAGCAAGGGATGAGATATCGAATACCCAAATTCCCGATAGTCGTTGGATCACTTTAAAGTGGAAGGATAGGATAAGAAAATAAGAAGAGTCGTTCGATTTAAACCAAGGCAAAGCATCATCGTAGACAGATCGAGCTGTTGATCTAAGATCATGATCAATGAACAACATTCATTTCGGGTTAAAAGTCCCTAGGAGGTTATGCTTCAGGGAATCTCACTTCGGAATAATTGTGAAGTGGAGAAATCGAATTACCCGAAGTCTCGAAGGCCAACGTTCCAAAGTCACTCTCAGTCAATGATCTGAGATACATTTCGGAAGGTATCCTGACCGTTAGATCAAGGAGAAGAATATGTGCCACATCGGGAGATCTACGTCAAAAGACCATGTCAACAAGGACATGTGGCACAATCATATAATGACAAGTGTCAAGATGAAATTGACATTTCAGGTATGTGTAAATCACGAATCTGAGTGACATGTGGTAGCCACTTGACCCGTGCCATGTCAACAAGTGACGTTAGCAAGTTATGTCACTTCGGGAGTTTTACTTCGGGAGTTTCACCACCAGCAAATGACCTAAGTCCCGAAGTCCCGAAATGGACATGAGTTGTCCGATCTGGAGAACACTTCAAGAGATTTCTCAACTATTGATCAAGTATAGTGGAAGGATATTGTAAGTGGAAGTGTTAACCGATAGCAAGTGATATCCACCGTTTTATGACTTATTCAGCAGGTGATCACTCCAGAGGAAAATGGAGCAGCGATTATCCGAACCCCTGAAGTCCCGAAGTAAATGAGAACCTTCCATCTAATCAGGAGATTAAAACATGACTGTTGATTCTAATAATTGATCAAGTACATGCTTGGCCTAGCACCTGGTCACCTCCTGTGGTCATATGGAATAAAGAAACAAAGGGAGAAAGAAGAAGCAACACTTAAATTAATAAGCTCGTGGTCTTGCGTGTATGCTCATATGCAAATGGTTTGAAGGAAGCGCCTCAACAGAACTCAGTTTCTGCAATATTTGTAGAGATATGGAATCGAGTTAAAAGGAAATCGATCCATACCTGTGATCTATTTACGAAAATAACTCTCACTAAGTTAAAAGAATTAACATTAATGGTTGAATAATAATAGTGATTATTGTTAATATTAAAATGAAGAGGTGCGATGGTCCAAACAAAGGGACATAATGTTTCATAGCTCACACCAGTTGGAAGAATATATAAACGAGAAAGAGTAATGAGAAGAAGGTGTCTCTGCAGTCTGAATCAAAGTATATATTAAATCACAGAAGGAGAGAGAGAAGCAGTGAATATATGATACATAAGTTTTCTAGATTCAAAAATTAAGGGTGGTTGGGTGGTGCAAGGGTAGGTTGGAGCCTGCAGGGGAGTAGGTGCTTCCTTGTCAGTTGAAGCTGACTAAACAAGGGGTCGAAGCCTCCTACCAGTTGGTGCTGGTGAAAAATGGTGTGGGTGCATCCTGATCAGTTGGTGTTGATCTAAGGGGGGGAACATATTCCTTCTATGTAACATGTAAAACAAAATTTTGTTGTTAATATAAAAGTGTTTTTGGTTTTCCCAATTGGGTTCCACGATAAAATATTGTGT
Source organism: Picea engelmannii (assembly GCA_009831015.1). NCBI lineage: Eukaryota > Viridiplantae > Streptophyta > Pinopsida > Pinales > Pinaceae > Picea > Picea engelmannii. The sequence continues at coordinate 54,983 of ML800918.1, read as the reverse complement.
TAATATTTTGTTTGCATTAACAAAAGAAAAATTGATAAAATTATTGTGTCACTGATTCACCCCCCCCCCCTCTCAGTGACATGATTTGATCCTTCACTCTTTTGTCACTAAAACCAGGGAAGTTCTTACTAAGGTGACAATGGTAGGATCTTCCGTTGTTACACGAGATTTGGGGACTTGTGGTGGAGATTTACACAAGTACAAATCTTTTGATAACATGGCCTATCTTCTCTGAGACTTCAAATGGCCCACGATATCTCACTGCCAACTTTGGGAAACATCCCAATCTTAGAGAGATTCATTTTTCTTTTACTTTTAAAAACACATGTTCACCCACTTTAAAATATAAGTAAGTCTTATTCTTATCCACATAACTCTTTTTCCTGTCATGTGCAACCTTTAATTTATTCCCGATCTTTACCATCTACTCTTCCATTTCCCTTAGCAATTCTATCCCAATTACTTCTAGGTCTGCTAGGTTATCCAATCTCACTAGTGTGTTGCATTTTCTGCCATACAAGGCCTCAAATGGCCTCATCTTCAATTATGCCTGGTACCCGTTATTTTAAGAAAATTTGACTAAATGGATATAGTCTTCCCGCTTGGATGGTTGGACCATTACATGCACTCTTAGCATGTTCTCAATATTCCTCTCTTTTTCCCATCTGACATTGTGTCATATGTTGTACTAAAATTTAAATTTGTCCCAAATCCTTTAAACAACCTCTTCCAATTTGATGTGAACATGGGATCTCTATCTGAAACAATCACCTTGGGCACTCCATGTAGCTTGGAAATTTCCTTCATGTGAATGTATACGATGTTGGCTACATTGTGAGTTGTATTCAACAAAATGAAATGTGAAGCCTTAGTTAATTTATCCATCACTATTGTGATGGAATCATGTTGCTTCATTGTTCTTGGTAGTTTAGTAATAAAATCAACTGTAACAACTTCCCATTTCCAGTCAGGAATGGGAAATGGTTGTATTCTTCTAGCTGGATGTCTATGCGCAACCTTACCTTTTGACATTCTAGGCATCTAGCTATGTAATCAACCACCTCTTTCTTCATTCCTAGCCAAAAATATTGGCTTCTTTCAACTGCAATTGATTTATGATATCCCGGGTGCCCAGTATATGGTACATTGTGCATTTCTCTTAGCATTGTATTTTTCAGCTCTATGGAGTTTGACACATATACTTTTCCCCTATACATGAGGACTCCATCTTCTTTCAGCTCAAAATCTTTAAATTTCAGTTGAAAATTTCCTTGTTGTAATGTTTCTTTGATTTGCAAACAATGTTGATATGAATTTTAGCCTCTACAATTATGTATTTTAAATTATACTTGTACACACTAATGGTTGTAGCATGCATCTTGTGCACTCATCTACTGAGTGCATCAAACAATTGGTTCTCTTTTCCCTTGATATGATTTATATCAAATTCATACTCACTGAGGAATTCCAACCATCTAGTTTTCTTAGCATTTAGTGTTGGTTGTCCAAACAAATGTTTCAGACCACAATGGTCTATCCTTAGTTCAATTTTTCTTCCCATGAGACAATGTCTCCACATTTGTAATGCGTGAATAATGGCCTCCAGTTCTAAATCATGCGTGACATAATTTCTCTCATGTTCTTTCAATTTTCTTGAATTATAACATACCACATGTTCATTTTGTGTGAGGACTCCACCAAGCCCTTCCTTGCACGCATTAGTGCACACAAAAACATCTTCATCCGAGTTTTCAATCTTCAAGATTGGTGCACTTGTCAAAGTGTCCTTCAACTAATGGAAAATCTCTTCACATTTTGAAGTCCATTCAAATTTCACTCCCTTCTTTTGCAAAGAAGTAATTGGGATTGCAATCTTTGAAAAACCTTTTATGAATCTTTGGTAATAACCTGCAAGTCCCATAAATGATCTAAATTATATAAAATTTATTGGCACTAACCATCCTCTAATGACCTCTATCTTCTTAGGATCAACTAATATCCCATCTACTGAAATAATATGACCCAAGTAAGGAATCTTCCTTTCATAGAAGATGCACTTAATTATTGTGGCATACAATTAATGCTCTCTCAAAAATTGTAGCACCATCCTTAAATGTTGCTAATGTTTCTCCTTTGTCTTTGAGTAGATGAGTATATCATCCAAGAAAACAATTACAAATTTATCCTGAACACTCCATTCATCACACACATGAAAACAACTGGTTCATTTGATAACCCAAATGGCACCACCACAAACTCATAATGTCCATATCTTGTCCTAAATGTTGTCTTGTTGATATCTTCTTCCTTTATTTTCACTTGATCATAGGCTGACCTCAAGTCAATCTTAGAAAATATTATTGCACCTTTCAACTGATCAAATAGATAATCATTCCTTGGAAAATAATATTTTCTCTTTATGGTGACCTTATTCAGATGTCTGAAATCAATGCACAGCCTTAAGGTTCCATCCTTATTTTTCACAAAGAGCATTGGAGCACCACAAGGTGACATATTTGGGCATTTATACCCCTTATTTAATAGTTCTTCAAGTTTCGTTTGTATCTCATTCAACTTTGGTGTGCCCATCTTATAAGGAGTCTTGGACATTGGGGCAACTCCTAGAACCAAATCAATGGAGAAATCAACGTCTCTCTTTGGTGGAAACCTTGGAATCTCCCTAAATACACCCTCAAAATATTTCAAGACTGGATGGTATTCAAAACTTGGAATTTTATCTTTGGATGCCTCTTCCATATGGGCTGCAAAAATTTGGCATCCCTTCCTGAAACTCTTCTTCAATTGCATGGTTGAAATATCTCTAACAACTACAGTCCTTTGGATACCTTGAACCTTCCCTTGCTTCCCTTCTTTATCAAGACATGTGATTGTCTTTTTGTAGCAGTCTAGGATAGCATGATGCTTTTCCAACCAGTACATACCAATCAAATAGTCATATGAACCTAATGGTATGATGTTCAAATATTCTTTTGTTCTTCGTCCATTCATGTCTATTGGACAATATTTAACGAACTCATTGATCCTTCTCTTAGCCCCCATGGCTAACTAAACCAACATGTACTTCCCATGCTTGCTTATTTGCAATTGAAATCATTCAACAAGGTTATGATATATGTAAATATAGAATCAATTAAAATTTCTATGGGTTGGTTATCAATATGTCCTTCTACTTCAATCATGGGGGATTGGTATTCTGCTAATTTCTTGTTGTCCAAGGTTGCATAAACCTTTGGCATTATTTTTTCCATGTCTTCAATTGTATTAGCCTCATGAATATTGTGAACAATCATCATCCTTTCTCCTTTGTGAGTGAAATCCCTATACAAGTGGTCTTCCTCACATCCCCAACATTTTATGGGTTTCTTCCTTGGCCTTTTCCCAAAATAACTTGCCATCCTAGGCTCATTCTGGGTTGAATGTCCTTACTGATATGCTTGAGATTTGTTCCTATAAAAATGTGGCTTATAACATTTACTCATTTTCTCCATATTACCCATCAATTTGTCATTCCAATCTTTTTGGAAAGTTGGCCTCCCTCTGCTCTGCTCATAAAGGTGTTTTTCTTTCCTTATGGCCTCCTCCAAATTCCCAGGGTTATTATAATGTATCTTATTATTGTAAAAAGTAGGTGTCTGCCTCAAAAACCTTTTTATTTTAACCTTCTCATATTTTATGAAGCCAACATACTTCAACAATTCAAAGAATCTCCTCTCATATTCCTTCATTGTCATGCTTCCCAAATTGAGTTCAAATAACTCTTTCATATTCTTATCATAATAATTCTCTGACAAGTGTTTATTTCGGAGGTATCCCTTGAACTGTCTCCATGAGACCTTCTTTTCATCAAGGTGCTTGGACTACTTAAGCTAATCCCACCACATGGTTGTTTTTCCTTGAAGGTGGTAGGTTGCGATTTTGGTTTCTACATTTTATGAATAATCATGTGGCTAGAAATATTTCCTCATTCCTAACATCCAGGCTTCAACCTCTTCTCCATTTCTATGTTCTCCATCAAAATTCAGTGGCTTGAGTTTCCTAAGCTCACCTTGCAAAATATTTGACTCGAGTCTTTTCCTCTACCTTCTAACAGGGGACACACTTGGGCTTCTCTTTGTCCCCAAATATGCATGATCTCTTCTAGTTGATTTCCCTGGATATTGATGATGTATTATCACACTGCTCGAATTCTTGTCATCCTTGTGATCATCCCTTCTACCATGGGATCTAGATGCTTCCACTTGTCTATCACTAGCTATCTGCTTTGAGCCAAAATCCTTGTTGAATGATCTATGCAACATATTCAAACTCTATAGTATCTCCTCCTAATATTTCATCATCCTTTCATTATCTTCCCTATAACTTTGCACTTCTCTTTATAAGCTTCTCGTAGTTTCAACCAACTCCATAGGCTCCACCTTGCTTCTTCTTGCATTGGAATCAGTCTCAGCATTTTCCATGCTGACATGTAGCCCTATGATCTCATACTCATGGTTGTAAGACCCCTAGTCATCTTCCATATCTCTAGTATTCATATAGGAACCAAATATTCGCTCCTATACCTCTAACTCTGCAAGAAAATGTGCATACAACAATTGTTGTTAGAAATAGGCACATTGAAAAATATTTTATTAATTAGGTTACATGTCATTATTCATTTCAATTTATGAAGAAAATAAAAGAACAAATCCAAATTATAATTCTTTAGGCACATTCCTCTCTGAAACGACTCTCCAATGGCTATATTCATGCCTCATTCTAAGTTTTGAGTGAAAAGTTACAACCTTCTCAAGTTGCAATTTCCACTCATTGCTATGTTTTTTACTACTGCAAATTTTTTTCCTGAGAAACTGCAGTGCTCAATTCAAAATCATGGGTTGACATATAGATTCTCCTCCTCAATACATTTCCATTGACTGATCATTTTCCCAAATTTGAGCTTCAATCTAATAGTTATGGTCTGCGAAAGTTTAGATTATTTTATCATTTGTATCCCTCTATGCTACATGTGTCTTCTCTCCCATCATGTACAACTTTATGTACCCAAATTCCAAATATGGTTTAATGAATATCTTCTATGGCCCATGATATTTCCACAGACTGCTCTTGTGTCCTAAAATGACTTCTGAGCAAGGATTTATGTCCTCTGGAAGTATACTGGTATCTAATTATACCATGTACTATTTAAATTGTAACTTCCTCATACTAGCTTTGTTTTGTGAACATAATATCTCATTGGAAAGATCTTACTAAGTTCTTTCATTCTAGCAAAAAATATTGTCTTTACCAAATATAAACATAATTATCTCAATTTTGACTACTTGATAATGCTGTTTAGGCCCTCAAAATGCCTCTGCAAGTTGATGACCTTCAAAAATATGAAAAGTTTCATAGAAAATGGTTGATTTACTATTGTATCAGTCTGCTAATTCGACATGCGCTTGGCCTTGGCACTTTGATTGACATGGAATGACATGTTTCTGTTGATTCCACGTGCCATCCCTTGATTCATCCATGTCATCATCCATCGTTCTCCTCCATTGGCCATCGGCCAAACCTTTCCCAAGATTATTGAGCTCTCATTTACGAATTCTTCTCGTCATAGTGTCAAATAACAAGTTAGAAAGGTTTTCCCGCAACTAGCAACCAACAAGCCTATCAGTTTTTTCCTCGTGCACTTTTCCCATTGGGATGTCAAATAAAACGTTATTAAGGTTTTCCCGCAACCCATAACCCAAAAGCCTATCGAGATTTTCCTTGTGGACTTTTCCCATCAGGTTGTCAAATAACACATTATTAATATTTTCCCACAATCCGCAACCTGCAATCCTATCGGGATTTTCCTCGCAGACTCTTCCCCTCAGGTTGGTAACTTAACCTTGTATTGTGTTTTTCCCAAAGCTTGCAACTTGCAAGTCTACCGAGAACATGTTTTTGAGATTCCTCCATCGAAGTGTTAAAACATCAAAACTCTTCCCGCAAGTCTTTTTCCCAAAAAGTATCTTCCCCATTGTATCTAGACCATCGATCTTCGAGATCGGATTGATATCAACCGTTAGTTTATGAAACTCTCCAAACTTTTCTGAAATTCCCTGATCTTGGTTGTTGATTCTTAATGTCGAAAAAATCTAGGTCGTCGATATTCCAACTCTTCAAACACCATTAACTGCGAAATATGACCTCCCAAGCCAAATTTAACTTTGCAACCTGTAGATTGACGCCATTAATCCCCTCTTCGACGATAATGAGGGAAATTTGGACTCAGATTCATTCCTAAATTTGGGGATTTCACTATGTTTTCACAATTTTCCCCAAACCCATCACAGGTGAAACTATGCAATAGAGAATATCTGTCAAATTCACAAGGATCTTAGCCCATACAAGCCCAGTGTTGAACCTTGAGCTTTTATACCAATCTATAACGTTCCCACTACTAAACCCATAAATTTTTTTATGATACCATTAATTTAAATACTATGCATCATGTTAAAAACACACATATGTTTAATAACAATTTCAAATAAAACTTGCATGCAACTAATCTACTCCCATACAACAACATAAAAATCATTTCATACACAGATTTTATGCACAACAAAATAAGCCATCAATGCAATTTAGACACAAGATAAAAACACACATATTTTTATAACAGTTGCGCAACCAGCTACAGAAGACGGATGTTCCACCTAACCGTAGACTTATTGTTCCAAATATGAATAGAAAGTCACCCCCGAGTTGGGGATAGGAATCCAAAAAGAGGGTGTCTATCCACTGTCCACTCACAACTCAATATTCCCACAACCAACTAATTTTTTCCTGCAACTACTTGAACTTCTCTAGCTCTCTTTATCTCAACCTGCTCAACCCAAGGAATGTACCCCCTTGGGCTGTACCATTATTTTATCAAGGTGTCTAGCATAGGTTTGCCAAGCATCTCTCTGTTGGGGACTCCAAGGATGTCAACTACTAGGAAAACTAACAACAACAAGCTTGTTTCTCTAGTGAAAATTCTCTCACATGGAGTTCACTCGACATACCTAGAACCCTGCCTCTTCTACAAGCCCGAAAGATTGATTCTTTAGCCTTCAACAACTCCCAAAATTTGTTGAAAATTCCACCATTGTTTCCTCCAAGCTCTAGTGCACTCTTCCCTTGTTGTCTCCCCATTCTCATGTGTAAAACTATCTATTAAAACTCCCCTTCTATCCCATACAAATTTCCTCTCCTTTTTCCTGCTTACTTGACTCAGACTCTTGCCCAATATGATTATACTCAGCCTCATACCCCCCAATAACTATGGGATGTGACTTCTCACACCCACCCTCTTACATGTATTCAATAATTGGGCTCTCCTACACTCAAGTGAAATAAATAGAAGGTTCACTCAAAATGATAAGAAAAGGAAAAAAGATTTGGTATTTAAAACCCATGAATAAGACCCCTTGAGACCCCTCTCTCTTGTGGATAACTCAGCCCCCATATCTTTGTCCATGTCCATCTTCAACTGACATCACATTTTTATTTATCAATTTTGGATATACAAGTTCACATATTACATCGCTTGGCCCACAACCACATATCATATCTATATTATACATTATTAAATTGGGGATTAAAAAGAGGATGTTACATAGAATTTTCCCACAACCATATATCATATCTATATTAAATACATTACTAAATTGGGGATTAAAAAGGGGATGTTACATGGAATTTTCCCATCATTATTCTCTGGAGTGAAACCTTGCAATTATTATCCTATCCCCCCATCATGATTGCTGGGGTGTTAATACACGTGGAGTGAAACCTTGCAATTATTATCCTATCCCCCCATCATGATTGCTGGGGTGTTAATACACATTTCCTTGACTTAAATGTGCTTTGTCATTTGGCTTGCCTTGTGATCTTCATGTAAAACATAATTGAAAGGTTGATTAAAATAAGGGATGTGGGATATATATGTTATCCCCAGCTTTTAACCCAACTAGATGTGATGTTTCATTAGCTAGGTGGTTTGCTTCACTATTTTTCCCGACTCAAATTTCCTTATCTCCTTTTGTATTATGAGAATTAGCCTATCTAAATTGCAATCCTTTAGGGATTAGGAGTGACACATGTGTTTGATAATGATAGATGAATCTCCTATTACCAAGAGCCTCCTGATCCTTTGAGCATTAAGAATATTAAGTCATTGGAAGAGAGTTAACACTTTAGCTTGATTGTTCGTTGCTTTGCATGAACCCCATTCAAATCTTGCTTCATACTTTTGTTTAAAATGGAAGACAATTCCAACAATCCCCCACACCTATTATAATTTACAAAATATAAAAATAATATTTTTAATAACCTTAAATTATTTTAAATATTTTCCTTCGTTTTGAATTACAAGCTTCTCCAATCAATGTACATTAAACACTTCATAAAATATAATGATAAGATAGTTGGAAATTTGTTGCAAAACCTTATTTTTTACATTTGCCTTTATATTCACAACTAAATAAACTATAGTTTTCCTCCAATCTCTAGAGAGCCAATTCTTCAACCCCGTGTGACCTATATGATGAAGTGAGGGCTTTTTTTTTGACAATATGTTTAAACAAATACAAAGATATGAACTAGGTTTTGTCCATTTGCCCATGCAAATTACACCTCGTTATGTTGTGATGAAGAAATTTGCAAGCATGATAAGTTGGTTTTATTCAATTACTCAAATCTCGTTATGTTGTGATGAAGAAATTTGCAAGCATGATAAGTTGGTTTTATTCAATTACTCAAATCCTAGCTCAATGTAGGATTGAGTGTTTTTATTCAATTACTGAAATCCTAGCTCAATGTAGCATTGAGAGGTATGTGACCCTCCAAGTTCCAAACATTCCACCCTTGAATTTTAATACCCCTTGACACTAACCACGATCAAAGATATAAATATCTCACAATTTAAGTTTAAATAAAATGTGAGATCCCTCGAACTTTTAATTTTTGTTTCTCACTGGTACGTAATAGATGTTGACATGGCAAGCCCGAATCTAGATAATGACATCCTGACTCCCCAATCCCGAAACGATATTTCGAATAAGTATCTCCCCTTATCCACAATTGTATGATCTGTGGCCTCTCGTTCTACGCCCAGAAAAAACAATGAGACATGCTTGTAACTCCTTATCCAATCCAACTTTACTTCATATATTTGGCCTCCAAATCTGTGTCTCCGACTGGCACTTTATACTTCGAGGCAATCGGATTATGCCGCAAATCTAGATCTTCTTAAGCACTCGCCTTTAATGTTGGGCATTTGAATTCGGTATCAGATCATGGCAGGTGCTTCTTCATGCTTCTCTCTGGCAACTGCCCATGTCCACCTGAAAGCAATACCAGCTTCTCTGGAGCCAATAGGACCATGTGCTAAAGCTGTATTCTCTCGTGTGTACATGCCTAACAGTGCTTGTTCCATGGAAGTCTGTTATTCTCCTTGCTCATGGAACCCTGCTCTCAGCCCAGCCTTAAGCAGGAAAGGGATGTTCAGGTTGTCATCGTCATCAGTGACCCAAGAAGGGATGCAGTCGGTATCAGAGGAGGAGAAAAGTGGAGAAGAAGAAGACGCCCCAGAGATTTCTGAACCATTACATGATATTCCTGCTGGAACTAAAGTGTATTTGGGCAATCTGCCTTTTAGCTGTGACAGCGCTGAACTGGCTGGAATCATTCAGGAACATGGGAGTGTGGAGATGGTAGAGGTATTTCTTCGTTTCTCTGCTATTAGTCATTTTCAAATCTATGAAATGAGAAGATATGTTAAAATAAGACAATGCTGGTGGAAAATATGTAAATGCCTGTTTTGTTAGCAGATATATTTATCAAAGTAACAAAACTTTTTAATTACATATAATCATATCAAACTGA
>ML800918.1:22538-35818 GCA_009831015.1 Picea engelmannii | reverse complement strand
GGTTATGACTTAGGATTCATTTAATATTTTACTTATCCCCCTTGGCTTAATCCTATTTCCATAAGCCCTTATTCCCCTTTCCCTCTCATAGATTCCTAGCCCCGCATACTCTTTCATCTGACTTGGTCTTCAGTAGTGATGTATTTTATTAAGATATTAGAGTGTGATTACAATTTACATTGTTGGGCTTACCAACCTTTTAGCATACATGCATGCTCACCTACTATTACATAGGCACTCTAGCCCAAAACATATATACATAGGTAATCTAGCCCAAAACATATATACATAGGCACTCTAGCCCAAAAACCATATTAGCTCACCAACCTATATAACATATGTACATTTAAAACCCCGAGATCAATCTGGGGTATTACATTCCCCTCCCCCTTATTTATGCATTATCCTCAGTGCATTATGAACAAATATACAATAAAAAATCTTCAAAGAGTTGTGGGTACTCCTTCTGCATGGCGTCTTCATGCTCCCATGTAGCATATTTAGGACTGTAGCATGTCCATTGGACCTTTACCGAGTCGATGGTTTAGTTCCTAAGAACTTTGACCTTCCTTTCTAATATGAGCATTGGCTAGACCTAGAAGTCACCCTCGTGCTCCACCTGGATCATAGTCCAATCACTTACATGGTTATCATCAGACACATACTTATTAAGAAAACACACATGAAACACATTATGAATGCACATGGATGTAGACAATGCATGCATGTATGCAATGAGGCCAATCTTCTTGAGGATTTCAAATGAAAAAAAAATCTTGCTACTAGTTTTGGGTAGCTTCCAGATCCCAATGAGCTCTTTTTAGATTTTACTTTTAAGAAGACATTGTTTCCCACTTTGAATTATTTGTGTGTTATGCCTTTGTCCGCATAAACTTTCTACCTGTATTATGCAACCTCTAAATTATGTTTTATTTTTACCATTTGTTCTTCCATTTCCTTGAGTAATTATGGCCCAATGATGGATCTATCAGTTGGGTTATCCCAACTCATAGGTTTGTTACACGTCCTTCCATACAATTCTTCAAATGGGATTATCTTTAAATATGCTTGATACCAATTGTTTTATGCAAATTCAACTAAATGGAAATATTATTCCCATTTGAATGGCTTATCCATCACATACATTATTAGCATATCTTCAATCACCTGATTGATCCCGTATGTTTCCCCATATGTTTTTGGGTGATATGTTATGATAAAATTTGAATTTGTCCCAAATCCTTTAAATAATCCTTTCCAAAAATTTGACATGAACTTGGTATCTCTTTAAAAAACAATTGCCTTAGGCACGCCATGTAGCCTGGCAATTTCTGTCATGTAAATATCTACAATGTTGGTTTCCTTGTGAGTTAGCTTCGCTGGAATAAAATGGGAATCCTTTGTTAAGTTCTCTACCACCACCATGATGGACTCTTGTTGCCTTACAATCCTGGGAAGTTTAGTAATAAAATCAATAGTGACAATTTCCCACTTCCACTCAAGAATGGGAAATAGCTATAGCAATTCAATTGGATGTCTATGCTCATCCTTTACCTTTTGAAATTCTATACATCTAGCTATATAATCAGCCATCTCTTTCTTCATTCCTAGCCAAAAGTATTGGCCCCTTACATCTGAAATGGTCTTTTGGTACCCTGGATTCCCAACATAGGGTACATTGTGCATTTCTCTCAGCATTATATTTTACATCTCTTGAGATTTAGGCTCATGTACCTTACCCATGTACATGAGGAATCCATCGTCTTTCAACTCATGATATTTATATATTGATTGTACATTACCTTGTTGCAATAATTCATTTACTTGCAAACAATGTTGATCTAAATTTGCAATTTGCAAAATTCTATCTTTTAAATTAGACCTATACATGCTAATGGTTGTAACATGCATCTCATTTATTCTCCTACTAAGTGCATTATCCACTTTATCCTTTCCTTTGATATGCTTTATATTGGATTCATATTCACTAAGGAATTCAAGCCATCTAATTTGTCTAGAATTCAATGTTGGTTGTCCAAACAAATATTTCAAACCATTATGGTCTATCTTTAGCTAAAATATTTTTCCCATGACATAATTCCTCCACATATTTAAGGCATGAACTATGGCTTCCAAATCTAATTCAAGTGTGGCATATTTCCTCTCATGTTCTTTCAACTTCCTTGACTCATAGCATACCACACGCCCATTTTGTGTAAGGACTCCACCAAGTCCTTCATTGCATGCATCAATGCACACAATGAAATTATCCTCTCAATAAAAAATATTTAATATCGGTGCACTTGTTAGTAAATTCTTCAAGTGTTGAAAGCTTTCTTCACATTTATAATTCCATTCGAATCTCAGACCCTTCTTTTGCAAAGAAGTGATTGGGTGTGCAATTTTTGAAAAGCCTTTAATAAATCTCCTATAAGAACATTTTTTGGTTATGGCCATCCTCTAATGGATTATATCTTCTCAGGATCCATTGTTATACCTTATTCTAAAATAATATGGCGCAAATAATGGATCTTCCTCTGAAAAAATGAGCACTTTCTCATCTTGGCATACAACTGATGCTCCCTCAATACATGTACCACCATCCTTAAGAGTTTCTCATGTTCTTCTTCAGACTTTGAATAGATGAATATATGATCAAAAAATCACAAACTTGTCCAAATACTCTCAAAACACTCTATTAATCAAATACATGAAGACAAATGGTGCATCAAACACATGAAGACAAATGGTGCATTTTACAAGACAAATGGCACCACCACAAACTCATAATGTCCATATCTTGTTTTGAATGTTGTCTTGCTAATATATTCCTCTTTGATTCTCACCTTATGGTAGCCTAGCATTAGATATATCTTGGAAAATATCCTTTCACCTTTTAGTTGATCAAATAGATCATCAATCCTTGGAAAATAATATTTTCTCTTTACAGTAACCTTATTCAACTGCCTAAAATCAATGCACAACCTTAATATTCCATCCTTCTTCTTCACAAAGACCACTGGGACACCCCAAGGTGAGACACTTGGCCATATATACCCCTTATTCGAAATTTATTCAATCCACATATGTATTCCTTTTAGCTCTAGTGTGCTCATTCTATAAGGAGCCTTGGATATTGGAGCATCTCCAAGCACCGAATCAATGGAGAAACCAATTTCTCTCTTTGGTGGAAACTCTGGTATCTCCCCAAATACATTCTCATATTCTTTTAAGACTGGATAGTCTTCAATACTTGGCACTTTATCCTTGGTTACCTCTTCCATATGGGATACATAAATCTGACATCCTTTTTTGAAACTCTTTTTCAACTACAAGGATGGAATTTCTCTAATTGATACAGGCCTTGGAATCCCTTGAGATTTCCTTTGTTTTCCTTCCACATCAATACAAATGAATTCCTTGTTGTATCAATCTAGGACAACATGATGTTTTTCCAACCAATCCATACCAATTAAGCAGTCATATGAACCCAAAGGTACGATATTCAAATATTCCTTTGTACTGACTCCATTCATGTCCACTAGACAATCCTTAACCTACTCATTGATCGTTCTCTTGGCTCTAGTAGCCCACTGGACCAACCAAGATTTATCATGCTTGCTTCTTCAAAAATTAAATATCTCAACAAGATTATGATCTATGTAGCTATGAATAGCTCCAGAATCAAGTAAGATTGGTATTTTTCTTTCTTGTTGTCTAAGGTTGCATAAATCCTTTGAATACTTATTCCCATGTCTTCAATTGTATCAACCTCCTAGATATTATGGATAGTCCTCATCCTATCTCCTTTGTGAGGGAAACCTTTATACATGTGATCTCCCTCACATCTCCAACATTTTATGGGGTTTTGTCTTGGCCTTTTCCCCAAATATTATATCCTCTTGGGATCATTTTGTGTTGGTTTTCCTTAAGAACTACTTCTGAAAAATGGTGGCTTATACCCTTTCTTTTGTTTCTCCAACTTTTGTTTCTTCTTTTCATCCCAAGCCTTTTGGAAATATGGTCTTCCTTTATTCTTCTCATAAATATGCATATCTTTTCTTATGGCTTCTTATAGGGTCTTAGGCTCATCAAAATGAATTTTATCACTGTAGAAATATGGTAGTCCACTCATAAATCTTTGGATTTCAACCTTCTCATCTTTAATGAAGCCAACATATATAAAAAATTCAAGGAACTTCCTCTCATACTCATCCATTGTCATGTTTCCAAGCTTGAGTTCAAAGAACTCTTGCATCTTCTTATCATAATAATTCTCTGACAAATATTTCTTTTGAAAATGATTTTTAAATTGCCTCCATGAGATCCTCTTTTCATCAATGTGTTTAACCTTCTTGATTTGGTCCCACCACGTTGATGTTTTCCATAAATATGGTAGATTACAATTTTGGCCTCTAAATTTGATGAATAATAGTGCAATTGGAAAGATTTACTCATTCCCAACAACCATGCTTCAACATCTTCACCTTTCTTATGATCACCATCAAATGTAGGAGGCTTAATATTCCTAATATCTCCTTGTAGATCATCTACCTCATACCTCCTTTTATGATGTCTGACAGGATACAAAATTGGGCTGCTCTCTAACTCTGAGAATGCATGTGCCCTTCTAATTGAGTGCCTTGGTGAATGGTGATGATGTATACTGGCACTTCTAGAGTGCCTATCACTTTTGGAATCTTCTCTTCTTTGTTTATTTTCTTCTGAAATAAGTTCAATCTTTATAACAACTAAGTGTTGATGTGGTTATGCTCCTCCCAATATCTTATAATCCTATCATTGTTTGCTCTGTAGCTCAACACTTCTCTCTTAAATATTTTCATTGTCTCTACTAGCTCAATGTTTTCTTTTTTGCTTTCTCTATGTCTATTTGATTAAGTCTTTGCATTCCCTAGGATAATATTTAGCCAAACTTCCTCCTCATGACTATACTCTCCATGTGCATCTTCCATTCATCTGGTCCTCATTTTGAACCTGATGTATTATTCATGTACCCTTAATTCTACAAATTATGTAGGAAACAAAATTTCGTTAGATAAAAATAATTTAGCAATTCTGGAAATTATACATATTTTTCTGCTCTTTAAGGCCACCAATTGCCTTCTTTTGATTTGATAAGAAATTATGTTGCTCAAATATGAATTTTGGGTGGATAGGATGATTGTAATCTCCCAGATATTTCCAATTTTGAGCTTTGAGTTGAAAGTAGACTTATGAATTTTGCCAATTTACCCCTTTTGTGCACCTTCTCCCTAGAGAAATTAAGCTCAGACACCAACTTCTGCCACCTATATAGGAGAAATCTGTCAAGAACCAAGGAAATATTTGTATGAGGTACTAATAATGACGATGACAATGAGTTCACAACAACTCTCAAATTGTAAATCTGATGTTTCAGTCAAAATCTACAACAATCTGAAAATGATTACTTTGCACTTTTTCCAGACTTGGATTTTTTAGCAAAATTGGCTATCTCCCAAACTAAGTAGTTTTGAAGAAAAAAAATCACTAAGGAAAAGATATTTGTCTTGATGAATAGATAAAATGTTGAATAAATAAATAAAAATCAGTTTTGTCATTTAGGACCACTTTTCCTCCTCTGAAAATCCCAAAATTCTCCAAAAAGTGTTATGGAATAGTGGGGTTTTCCTTGTTTTGGTATCTCCACTCCAAAATCTTTGGAATCTGGCCAATTCCTTCACTAGGTATTTTCATGTCTTCTTTTCTAACACTTTGTAAAAATCTCATCAGTAACAAAGCCCCTAACATTGATAACCACCCTACTCTTCAAAAACATCTAATTTGCAATTTCTCGCACATTGGTGCATAATTAACTAGTGACCCTCACTAGAACTTCTATATACCCTAGCACTACAGATATATCCAAAACATTTCATCTAATTTTGAGTTATTATGCTCCTACTATGGCCAAACAAAGGGCAATTTATGCTTATGTGTCATCCTTGTCGTGTGGTTGTTGACATGGAAACCTGGGTCCACATGACACCCTGAGGCGATGTCATGTCACTACCTTGACCACCCTAGACCTACCCCATTATCCTTCATCTTATTCATCCTTGTGTCCACCTTCATCTTTCTCCTTCTTCCTTTTTGTTTTGTTTTCATTTCATTTTATTTATTTTAATTACTTATGGGCCTCACCTGTACCCAACTTCCCACATGGAACCTAGTCCAACTGTAGATGGAAAAGGGGTCCCACATCCTCTACATTCCTCCACTTGATTCCCATCCATTGGATGTATTGATGGGTGGGTCCCATCCCATACGTTTTCCTTCTGGTGCACAACTTGCTCGCATGCTTGATCAGATGGTGAAGGATGAAGATGATCAAAGGTGGTGGTGCATTACAAGAGTTGAAATTGTATGAGAGTTGGCCAATTTCAAAGTCCCCTAACCAATTATTGCCATGGTTCCACACAGTTCCATTTTATAGGTTACAATATTTTGGAATCGGGCTCTCAAAACCACCTTTCCAAAGTCCCGTAAACCACTTTTGGGACATGGCATCGACGCCACCCATGGGTGAGACACCTGCACACTCGACCTTCTACCTTTCCCCCCCCTTGGTCTCTACCAAATGTAACCTCATACCCTACCATATTCCATCATGGACCTACAACCATGGAATTCCATGTCACCTAACACATGGCTTCCAACTCACCAAGTACGAAATTTTCCATTTTTTCCAAAAATTCCCAAATTTTCAAACATGCCCAATTTTGAAACTTCTCCATCGGTGGCCATGTAAGCTCTGTAATTTGGTTTCATTATAAAAATTTGACCTTGCAAATGACCAATTCCCACCATGCTCAACCCTTCAATGATTCTAGGCATGATTTCAACCTACTTTCACCCTGGAATTTAGGAATTTTTCCCCAAATTCTCTGCTTGGGCCATCATGGTTCTACAATGCTTGACCTCCTAGACTGAATTTCTTCGAAAATTTTCCCAATTAACTCTAATTAATCATCCTTGCAATGATTCCGAGATCAAATTCCACTAAAATTCACTCATAAATTGGGGGTTTTACCCAATTTTTCAATGGATGCTTTGTAATTCATAAATTCAGCCAATTTTAGGCCTAAAGTCACACAAGTAGAGGTTAATTTTTAAAATTTTAACCTCTATGACTCAATTTCCCCAATTTTTCCAGGAATTTTCCCTAATTCCACATGGTAATTTTTGTCAAGTAAGTTGCAGACATACTCAACTTCCACCTCTACAATTTATGTGCACTACACCTTTGGTATTTTTCCCATACAACCAGGGTGTTGTAGTTGGATCTGATACCACATTGCAATTCACCCTAGACTCACTTCTAGGCATATGTTGTTGTAATTCCAACTCTGTCACATACGAAAAATTTTAAAATCATTTTACCTCACTCATTAATACTTTGATACCTTTAATTAATTACATTACAACCTTCCTAAAGGCTCATATCGCCATATAATTTGCTCTAATACCAATTCATAACACACCCAAACCCTTGTCCAGAATCTAATACCAACCATAATAATATTCCCTACATATGAAACACTTATGCAATCCTAACAATATATAATTTCATCCATAATTATAAACATTTATATCATAACATAATTAAGAACATATAAATAATCATTACTCGTCATAAAAGCACATAACATAGAGAAAACACATCTTTTATGAATCCATACCTCAAACATTCCACATGTCCATAAAAATTGTTGTTCTAGCACTTTCAACAACAAGTCACCCCCAAGTTGGGGCTATGAATCCACCAGGGAAAAGGCTACCTAAGACAACTAGGTCTAATAGTCAACACAAACAATGGCTAGGCCCAGGTACCAAAATCTAGCAGAAATCCCAACCTACAACCTCTCATTCCCCATCAACATGCATGACCCAAGGAATTGTACCCCCTTCTTTGCACCACAATCCCTCAAGCTGTCCCACTTCCCTTCCAACCATGAAATATTAGATATTTGTGGCTCCGGGAACTCTATCTTCTATAATGGAGTTTCTAGGAACCTTCCAAGCCCGACACCAAGGGAAACCTATCCAAGACAATTCTCCCTCCAAGGCTCCAACCTTCCCCAAGGCAACCCAAGGAGAATTGTTCAACCAAAACCACCTAAGATTCATAGGGTTCACAAGGTAACAAGGTCTTAGTGGCTCACTAGCTCACACCCAATACTTAGAGAAAGTATCCATGATAGAATGAATGATAATAGAATTATTGAATGAATGATTTTTCCACTAAAACCAAAGTTTATATATGCATGTTCCCTTTTGACAAGTGGAAACCAAGGAAATCATTCCATGCCACTTAGGAACTCATCCCATTACTTGGAACTTAGGATAAAATATATGAATAAGACTTAGGCTATGACTTAGGATTAATTTAGTATTTTACTTAGCCCCCTTGGTTTAAGCCCCTTTCCATAATCCCTTAGCCTCCTTTCCCTCTCATGGAGTCCTACCCCCCCATACCATCTGATGGACCTCCCATCCTTGTGAAGCTACAAGTGATAGAACATTTTATGGTGATTATCCCAACTTTTACTTTTCCAAACTTCCATCCATTGCATACTTGGTTCTATAAACCCACTTATATTTCATAACATTCCTCCTTTTAGAGAGAGGGACTAAATCCCAAGTATAATTCTCTAACAAGGAATAATACTATTCATTCACCATTTTCATCCCATTTTGATAAACATGATGATTCATGAAAGGTTTATGGATCTGAATTAATTGATTCTTGATTCGTGAGAGCCAAAGAGGCATGTTGGAGTTTTAAACAAGTCTAATGAGGAATAATAGGATCACCAACCAAAGAAGCAACAACTTCCAAAATTTGTTGAATCCATCTAGGAAGTGGTTGAACTTTAGGAGTAGGAGGAAGAGGAGTAGCATCCCACATGGGGTACACTAATTATACAATACTGCACCACATTAATTCATATTGAGGTTTTAAAATTAATCAAAAATTGAGCAATATATCACTTGGTTATAAGTGGGTGAGATGGCTAGTTTAATATACCTATGGATATAGGTATTGGGGGGTGTTTTTTAGTTTATCTATGGATATAGATATATGGATTTTAAAAGGTATAGAGAGGAGGAACATAGTTACCCACTTGACAAGAACTATTAACTCAAAATGAGATTTATTTTTGTTTGTCAAGTATGTCTGAAAACTGGTCGTGGGTCATTCATATGGTGGTCAAATTTTAGTTTGTTGTTGTCTCCACTCGATAACGCATGATTGGTAATGTTGACCATGGTTGGTTTTTTTTTCATTGTGGGGTTAAAATTACAACTCGTTTGAAACAATGGCCTTAACATCCAATATCGTTGCAATGAAAATCATAAAATCAATCCCACAACTCAAAAAGTGGCGCTTCCAGTAGAAACCCCCTCTTTTATTCTAGGTTAAAATTATAACTTTTTGAAACCATCATCTTGAAAACTTCTACTATTATATCCAAAATCCTAAAATCAACCCCCCCAAATTGTAAATAGGCCCCATCAGTAGCACCCCCCCCCCCCAAACCTTTCTTTTTAGATTTAAATTGCAGTAGTTCTAAAACCATGGCCTAAAACATTGTTACTGTTGCAAACAAAATCACAATAAGGAAAAAAATGAAAATAAAGGGAAAAGACATTTTTTTTTAAAGAAAAGAGGGGAAATAAAAATAAAATTAAAGAAAATAAAAATAAAAACACATATTATTTTAAGATTTAAAAAAATGTTGAATATAAAACCCCTTCATCCTCCTTTAAAAGAAAAGAAAAAACACTAAAAATATGATGTGATGTCCCTATTTTGACTCCCTCGTTAATTTGCAATTAATTGTGGTTAACGCTATTTTTATTTTTGGCATGGATATTTTATTACCATGCCATGGCAATCTGGACATATTGAACATTGTATATATTTTATTTTTTTCATTCAATGAAGAAACCAAATAGTTGACTGAGCATGAGAATTTATATAGGATATGATACCATGAGTGGGGAAAAGTGAGGGGGGCTAAGGGGAGTTCCACATGTTAAATATCCCAAACCACCTTGCTGAATTATTTTTGTGAATAACCAATTGTTTTCCCCTTTTTACTAATCTAAAACCAATCATTGAATGAATGAAAAGGGTTGGTGGAAGAAGTCACCTCCTTAGTTATGAGAGCGTGGGAAAGTACCCATATGATGGGAATGATATCATTAACTACATGTAAGAGGTGGGTGAGAGATTCATCTCACCAAGTTATCGAGGTATGGATCGAGTACAATCAATTTTGGGAATAATGAAATTCAAAGAACAAATGGGAAAAAGAGTGAGGAATTTGAGTGGAAGGTAGAACTAAGTTTTGGGAAGGAAGGGAGGAGCAAAAAATGGGAGTTCATGTAGAGAAAGAAAGACAACCATAGAGTGTGAAGAAGAATAGTCATGAAAGTAGGTGTTTAGTACCTTAAGAAGAATAGGAAAATTGGAAAATTTGTTGGACTTATAGGACTGTAGATGGGACTTTGATGGGCACACATTGAAGAGCACTAGAGGGGGGTACTTTTGAGGGACTATGGAGTAGATAAGGGAGTTCTCTCCTTTTGTAATGTAGGGAAAGCATTGGGGTACCCAAGAGATATTTTTTATTCATAAGAATTCAATATTTGTTTCTAGGTAATTAAATCCTTGCTCTGAGTTGAGAGACCACCTAGAAAATCCCTGAGAGTGCCAATTTCTCCCTTGTGGTATCATAACTTGGCTAGGGGGTGGCATGTTGTAGAGATATTTATGTGCCATAGATCCTATGGTGGGGTGGAAAAACTCTCACCCTTAGTCAGTTATTTGGCTAGAAGTTTATAAATAGATAATTCTCTCGCTATGCTTTGTAAATTCATATGTGTGCTTAAATTTATGGGAATTTGTATGGTTTGTGAAAGAAAACAGGATAAATGGATAAAGAATAGAATGGATGTAAAATATGTGTTTATCGTATACAAATGTTATTCATTTTTTTGGTTATATCTCTGTGAATCTATGCTATAGCATTATCATGGTTAGATTTATGAAAATTACAAGCCTAAATTTCTTCAAATGAGGACTGTGTGTGATGATTTCCTTCCATTATTGAGATTAGAAACCAAATAGATAATTCCAGTGTTTTCTACATGAATTTCTTATGGGCATGGGCATGTCATGTGGGTGAAATTTGTTGATCTCTTTTCCCGTTAAGGATAAGAGTCAACCTCATAGGGTATTCTTATAAAGAAGTTATTAAGATCCCCTCTTCGTTTGTATAGTGGTGGTACTCCTCTTCCTCACTCAAATTTTCAATATACTTATTCAAATAATAAATTTTAAACATTCATATCATATACACCTGAGAGTGGACTAGGTGGTAAAACAAATGAAAGGACAATTGATAAGTTACAATAGAAAAATAACAACCATGATTGCAGTACTCTTCAATATACTCTTTTAACGGTGGGGTTGTTATGTCCTGCTTCACATGGAGTGAAAATATCTCATCTTCCATTGTTTGAACTCAAAGTGTAATTATTGAATTAATGTCAGATGGTCTTCACTATCATTTACAAAATTCACTAACCATCGTTTAATCTCATCCTCAGGAAAGTTAGTGAGATTATCAAACTCACTAGCCCACAAAGTTTTGAGTATGTTTAACTTCATTTGCAATTTCTCCTTGGTTAATAACTTGGATTCTCTAACCAAATATGGGCCCTCAAATTTATTAACTGTTTCAAGTGATTTAAAAAATGAATCGCTTCTTTTTCCATCAACCTTTTCACAATTTGAAATTAATTCCCACAAGATTTCTATTTCCTGTCAACCATCCAACCTCGACTTGATTTATTCTATTATCTGAGGGTAAGTCCTATTGTTTCCTAATGAAGTCACCCATACTTGTCACTTGTGCCACAAATGTACTAAGAGCATTTTAATATAAAAACTTATCATTTTCTAAATCCTTTCGTAGATATTCCATAAAATATCAATTCTTTGTGTCAAATTCCTCAAGCTAGTTCTTACCTCCCATGCGTCCAAGATGATATTGAGCCTATTGAGAATGTGTTGTCATTGATGTCAAATGAGGTCTTTGATGTCAAGATCATTCATTGATGACTGGTGAATGGTCTGCAAGTAAAAGGTCAAGAATGAGCCAATGTAAAAGGAAGATTGGCAATTTTCAATTATAGGGGGAGATTGTTGTTAACATGGCAGAGATCATGAATGCTTC
The DNA here is from genome assembly GCA_009831015.1 of Picea engelmannii. NCBI lineage: Eukaryota > Viridiplantae > Streptophyta > Pinopsida > Pinales > Pinaceae > Picea > Picea engelmannii. Next base: position 23,528 of record ML800918.1, on the reverse strand, counting down.
TATCCACAATTAATAGGAGTTATGAGGCTCACAAGTCCGAGGATACACGATAATAGTAGAAAATAAAATATGAACATCTCAGGGTGGTTGGGAGATGCAAGGAACTTTTGGATCTGTGTTTGAGGTAGAGTATTGTTAAAATCTATTGCATGAACAATAATGTAAGTTGGTTTGATTATGAAACTTCACAGATCAGGGTGGCAAGGTGGAGCACAAGAGAGGATTGAAGTCCTCATTGTGAGTTGGTGCTTACATTGAAGGTTGGTTCCTTCTTTATCAAAAGTAGGTGCTTGCAGTGCAGGTTGGTGCCTGCAATTCTACAAGTTGGTGCTTATAGAAAGGATTCGTTTCCTTGGCAGATTGGTGTTTGCAATTAGAAAGTGGATGCTTGCAGTGTAGGTTGGTGCATGCAGTTCTACAATTTGGTGTTTGTAGCAAGGATTGGTGTCCTTAGCAGATTGGTGTCTACAATTAGAAAGTGGGTGCTTGTTATGATATGTTGGTGCATGCAGTCTTGTAAGTTGGTGCTTGCAATAGGGATGGGTGTCCCTCACATGTTAGAGCTTGTTAATTTAAGAATGGATTAAAAAAAGATATATCATTTTTGGTTTTCTCTCTTTATGGGTTCACATGTTAAATCATTGTGCATTATGCATTGTGCTTGTTCACTGAATGTTTATAGTTTTGATTAATAATGAATATGTGCTTAAGGTATTAAAGTAAATATTAGCAAAGATAACTCAATAGTAATTCACCCCCCTCTTAATATTGGTGAATATTCCAAACATTGGCATCAGAGCGGGTTCCCTTAGGAACATTCTAACCACTAGAAGGTGATCCCTGTTAGAATATAGAAGATTGTGCTCGTTTTACCATTGACGATACCCTTGTCACCCAACCACAGGCTGAAGCCACCCTCCGAGCACCTTGACCTTGATAGAGAAGAGAATCCTGGTAGAAATCCAATAGCCAAGAGAGGCTAATGCACCA
>ML800918.1:0-19917 GCA_009831015.1 Picea engelmannii | reverse complement strand
TTCAGAGGCTAATTCCTTCTTGCACTGGATAATTAGAGATTCTTCACCTGTTATGAATAGATCATCAACATATAATAGTAGAATCATAGGTGCATTATCCACGACTTTGTAATAAAGGTTTGGATCTGCATGACTCTTGGAGACACCAAGTCTTGTTAGATAGCTGTCCATTCTAGCGTACCAAGCCCTTGGATCTTGCTTGAGTCCGTATAGATATTTCTTTAATCTGCAAACGTGAGTGTCTCTGGAATGTACCTTGAATCCTTGAGGTTGTTCAATATACACTTCTTCTTCAATATCTCCATTGAGGAAGGATGTATTTACATCCATTTGGTGTAGATTCCATCCCATGGAAGCGGCAAGAGATATGATAGCTCTGATGAAGGTATACCTTGCCACCAGAGCAAAGGTTTCGTCATAATCTTCTCCCTCCTTCTGGGAGAACCCTCTGGCCACAAATCTTTCCTTATATTTATCCACGCTTTCGTCTGCTGCATGTTTGATCTTGTATGCCCATTTTGAGGTTACCACTGATTTTTCTTTAGGTCTGGGTACAATTTCCCATACTTCATTTTTCATAATGGATTGATGTTAATCCTCCATAGCTTCTTTCCATTGTCCCTTTTGGACTTCTTCTTCAAATGTAGTAGGTTCTTCAACTATAAGTTTCGTCATGTATGCTGCATAACTTGAGAATATTTTTGGTCTTTTACTCTTTCTGGATGTTCCTTCTGGAACCTCGATTCTTTCTGCGTCTTGTAATGTAGCTTCAAGCCAAGCTGGTCGCTTCTTGGTTTTTGGTATGATATCTGAATCAATGTTCTCACCTGGTTCCATAGGATAATCAGGTTGATCCTTTTCATTATTTTCGTTTTCTGTGTTTTATTCATTTGGTTCTTCAAGTTCCTCTTCTTCTATAATTTCTTCGATGGATTTATTGAAGGACATCTTTTCATTGAACATTACATCTCTGCTAACTTCTATCTTGTGTTGTTATAGAATATATATTCTACAGGATTTGGATGAATCACTATATCCCACGAATATCCCCTTCTTTCCTGAGGGTTCTAGTTTATTCCTTTTATCTTTGGGAATATGAGAGTAAACTGGACATCCAAATATTCTTAGATTTTCTACGTTAGGTTTCTTACCTGGGAATGCTTCTTCTGGTGTCATGTCCTTCAATATGCGATGAGGGCTTCTGTTCTGTACATATATTTCCATCATTGCTTCTTCTCCCCATAGAAACATGGATAGACCTTGATCGTTCAATAAGGCTTTTACCGTTTCTTCGATAGATATGTTCTTTCTTTTTGCTACACAATTTTGTTGAGGATTATGAGGAACAATCAACTCCCTTCTAATCCCTGTCGATTTGCAGAATGCAACGAAATCCTTCAAGGTGTATTCTCCTTCATTATCTGTTCTTAATGTCTTGATCTTCTTGTTCGTAAGGTTTTCTATTTTTGCCTTGAATTCTTGGATCTTGTTGAATACTTCATCTTTTGATTTCAATAGGTACATCCACGTCTTTCTTGAATAGTCATCTATGAAGATTACGTAGTAGAGATATCCTCCTAGAGATCTGACTGGCATTGGACCACAAACATCTGAGTGTATTAGATCTAGGATTTCCTTGGATATGTTGTTGTTGTTTGGGAATGGTTTCTTGATATTCTTCCTAAGGGCACATCCTTTGCAAATTCCATCATGTGTGGATTTCAATTCTGGTATTCCTTCAACCATTTTTCCGAGGAAAGGTAATGCTTGATAATTGATATGAGTGTACCTTCTATGCCAAATATCATTAGGGTTGACTTCATCATGTACTAGAGATTCTTCATTTCGTTCTAGTAGTCTATACATATTTCCTTCACGACTTCCAATAACCCTAGCATCCTCTATGCTGGAATTCTCATGCCATGATAACACATTTCCATCCATGAAGGCTATTATGTTTCTTTTTTCTTCTAAACATGATATTGATACAAGATTCTTTTCTAAACCAGGTACATATAAATCATTGCTTAAGTGAACATGATTACCTGATTCCAACTTGACAGAGGCTTGTCCAAATCCTTCAACGGGGTAAGTGCTTTTGTCTCCAAGCTCCACTTTGTACGATGTCTTTCTCTCATTTAGATTTGAGATTCTGGCTTGATCTCCCGTCATGTGCCTGGAAGATCCACTATCGATTATCCACATATCATCTTCAATCGTCCCGGTAAGTGCTGAGTATTGTAAAAGACTGATTGTTTCACACATGTCTTCGGTTGACTGGTAACTGGTCATGCCTTGATCCAAAACTTCAACTTCATCATTTATGTCTTCTGAGAGAGCCAAGAGGTGCACTAAGTTAGGGCGCATCTGAATATCTTCTTCTTGGGCGAGATGCTCCATCACAAGGTGCCAAATCAAAGATTTAGGGTTTCTGCAACTGCTTCTGCTAGTAACCCTAGCTGTAGTGTTTTTTGAAGCTTCTCCTACTAGTAACCCTAGCGATAGTTCCTCAACGAGATCAATATCTAGCAGCTATGCTTCCTTCTAGCATTTTAGGCTGACTAAAGGGGGTGTGGGCCCATAACCTGTTAGAATATAGAAGATTGTGCTCATTTTACCATTGACGATACCCTCATCACCCAACCACAGGCCGAAGCCACCCTCCGAGCACCTTGACCCTGATAAAGAAGAGAATCCTGGTAGAAATCCAATAGCCAAGAGAGGCTAATTCACCAAGAAAGAATAGAACCCAAGCTGATCAGATAATCCCACCCAGAGGCTAGCGCACACCTTCCTAGAAACTTGCGCACAAGATGCAACTGCACCTACGCAGATCCAGTTCACTCTGCAACTGCTGATATGTGAATAATGAGAACTAGCACCCTATATTTATAGTAGTCTGGGCAGTTTAACTGGGGCCAACTTCTCCTTCTGGGTGTTAATAAATTCATATTAAATATATTTCTGCAACCGACAACCTGTCTAGGGTTTTCTTCATTTCTTTACTTCCTTCCGGAGTATTCTAATCTCATCATAGGTCACAATAGAGGTTCATACCTCTCGAAGCTACCATAATATTAACAATCCCTAGTAGCACACATGGATTGGATGCCAAAACATTCATTTGATGGAACAAAATATATAATCTGGAGCACACCAATGGAGACACATCTACAAGCACTGGGATATGATGTCTGGAAATCAGTTGTCACTGGTTACACACCCTAAAACAATCCACCAATAGATGCAGTTGGAAAGGAGGCATGTGAAAACAATACAATGGCCATGAATGTCATCTTAAGTGGCTTAGTAGATTATGAAAAATCCAAAGTGGGACAATGCACATCGACCAAAGTACTTTGGGAAAAGCTACAAGATCTTTATGCAAAGTGAGCAGCCTTAGAAATTTAAAACTGGAAAAGTGACAGTTTAGATAGTGAATCAAATTTTGAGGAAGCCAACACAACTAGGAATCCCAAAAGAGGATTAGGGAAATACAAAGGTATACCTCTGTTTAAATGCTCTATTTGTGGACAAATAAAACATGTTCTCACTAAATGTATTTATGAAAAAAATAGAAATAGACAAAAGGGGAATCCATACTCAAATGAGGACAACAACCCTTATAATGACAGTGATAGTGAAAAAGATAATCATTAGATTGAAGCTGAAGTGGATCCTTAAGTATAACTGATTTGTGCCCTAGAAGAAATAAACAAACTCAAAGAAAAGAATAGAAAGCTAAAAAATGAATTACAAAAGTACGAAGATGAGAAAGTTGGACATAAAGGAGAACCTATTTGTGATCAAGAAGAAATCACAAAGCTCAAAGAAGAGAATGTGTTACTGAAGAAGCAACTATCACAAAGCCTTGAAGAAACAAAAAAAATAATTAAAGTCCAAATTGAAAAGGAAGAAGTAACACATGAGCTGATAGAAAGACAACTAAAAGAAAAGGATCAACGTTGTGAGGGACTTGAAGCACAAAATTCCTCTAAGAGAAAAGAATTAGAAGAGGAAAAAAGGACAAAAGAAGTAGTGAGAAGTCAGTTGAAAGAAAAGGAAGAAAATTGTGAGAAGTTGAATGTTGAAATTGATTCATTAAGAAAGGAACTAGAGCAAACAAGTGATTATTTAAACATAAGCCTAAAGTTTGAAAATAGTACATAAATATTAGATAACATTCTCAGTCATCAAATATTACCATTCATCAAAATAGGCCTTGGCTATGAAAACAATCAGAAGACCCTTGAAGAAGATGCAAGCTCTAAGTCACTAGAAAAAAATAATGAGTAGAAGCATGAAAGTTATTCAAATGTTCTTAAAAGATCTATCCACAGTGGATACAACCACAAGAAAAGTAATCATGACCAAAAAGAGACTGATTTATCATTCAAGAAAGATAAGAATGAGTTCAAAAGAGGTGCTCCATCAAGAAGACCCTTCACAACCACGTATCAAAATCTTTTTCTTGGTTATTGTTTTTCTTGCAAAAATTTTGGTCATAAGGAAATAGATTGCAGAGCTTATGGAGGAAATAATTGTATGAGAAATAAAAGTATAAGCTCTCACAATAATTGCAAGGATATCGATACTATAGGTTTTCATGGGCCTATTGATAGAAACTACAATCCTTACGCTCTCGTACATTACAACGTTGAATGGTATAAATGCAATAATTATGGACACATAACACAAGATTGTAGAAGTATCATGACATAATTTTCTAGACCATGGTACAAAATGGTATGGAAGAGAAAACAAGAAAAGAAATATACAGAAGAATGTGAACCAACTTTGTATGCACATAACAAAGAACAGAATACCACCACTAAACAAAAGAAATATACTACAAAGGTTTGGAAGAGGAAACAACACGAAGAAGAAAGGACATCCATGTTGGTACAAACTACTCTCCTAGAAAAAAATTAAAGCTCAAGTCACATAATAAATCGACCAAAGTTCGTATAAGGTATGACCAAGGAAATGGACTCCTGTGAAAATGAGAACTTGATGAAGGAGGAAAACCAAGTTGATAATTCAAAGGATAAGGAGATACATTTGAAAAGGATAGGACATGTAGGAGAAGGCCATGAAGTTGACAGAGAAGTTGCTATGAAGGAAAAATAACTAGTCCTAATCGATGGAAGAAGAATGTTGATAAGAGAAAGAAGGTAGTGATTGCATCCAATTCAAGCAATCACAAAAGCATATGTCAAAGAGATCGTCCAAGCATCCAAATATGATCAACCAAGTAAAATAAGCCAGCAAGATCAAAACAATCCATGAAGGTATGATAAAGTAAGGTTCATAATTTATTCCAGTTGAAATGAAAATGGCATATGATAAAGTAGAGAAAAGGAGAAGGCTCCCAAGACATAAGCCTGCGTAAAGGAAATGATGAACAACAAAATTGGAGTTGATGATAAATGGAATGAGTGCATAGTATATATGACTAAGTTATAACCATCCATGGAAAGATGTCAGTGTTCTACCTTATAGGAAAATCATGAATAGGTCATAAGGATAAAACCATACATAAATTATAGGTCAATAAACCACAGTGAATGTCGAAAAAACACATTGTCTGATAACTATTACAGTAATATTGAAGGAAGCAACCCGTGGAAGAATTATAAAGGCCATATGTGTAGACCATGTTCAACATATGTGTGGGAGTAATAAACAACTTTCAATGTCCTAGTATACAAGAATTCCTAGAAGATCATGTAGCTAATAATTTTCAGAGGATATATTGTAAACTGACATCTTTTTTTGTAATGATGAAAGAAGTTTATGAAGAACATTATGGCATATGTGTAGTACATCTCACAACTTTTGAAACAACATTATCATGACAACAAGATTCAGATTACAAGTTCAGAGAGAATGTGCACATATACATATAGGAGAAGTATAAACCACTAAGATCTACAGACTTAGAAAATATGAAGAAGAGGAAGCTCCATGTTCCCAAAGAAAGTAAAGAAGATGAAACCCTTGATGATTTTTCTAAGAGTTTTGGAAAAGATAAAAGCCTGAAGGAATACTGGAGTTAGCATGATGAAAACCATAAGTTGAAAAACCTATAGAAGCTATGAAGGCATGCAACAACTTGAAGAATCAAAGCACATGGAGATGTTATAAGTTGCAGATGGAGAACTAAGACAAAATGGAAGGAAATATCGAAAGTCATAAAGAGTTGATCATAACAAGTATATATATGACTCTTTTGGTTATGAATTCCAAATATTTGGAATAAAAGGATAGTTGAATAAATAAATATATAATGTTGATATTTGAATATGTTGACATAAGTATTTGTGATGTTCACCATTGGAGTTGATTGTCTGAAGTGACTCTTTGTGTCAAAGGAAAGTGATGAAAATGATTTTTCCAAAATAAGAATAAAGATGAAGAATAAGATTTCATATAAAGATCAAAGATGTAAAAAAGTGTCATAAATAAGCATAAGCCCAGGGGGAGCTGCAAAAAGACAAGAAGGTTGTTGGTTGCAGAGTACAATGTCAGGGGGAACTGTAGAAAGAAAAGAAGGTTGTTGGTTGCAGAACATAGAATTAATAGTACAATTTAAAGGGGAGACAATCCCTTTTTCCATTGATGTCAAAGGGGGGGAGTACATAAAAAGGGGGAGATTTGCAGAAAGAGAAACTTGCAAGAAGCAAAGGAGTACCAAAATAAATAGTTGTTGCCATAAATTACAAATGGGGAGATTGTTGAGAATGTGTTTCCATTGATGTCAAATGGGGCCATTGATGTTAATATCAATCATTGATGACTGATGAATGGTGTGCAAGTAAAAATTCCAGAATGAGCCAATGTCAAAGAAAGACTCACAATTGTCAATGATAGGGGGATATTTTTGTTAAGAAGACAAAGATAATGAATGCGTCTATGTGTTGTGTTGATGAGTTACCACATATATACCCTATGCAAATGACAGGTCCAAGGATCGAACAAGAACCTATAACATGAAACCATGGGCTGACAAAGGAAACATCAAGATTGTTAAGACCAAAGAGAATCAGACCAACAGAATAGAGGAAGAATGTCCCCGTGAGTTGATGAGCCTCTGTGTGCAAATATTAATGTGCATTGATGAACTCCTGATAGAGTTCTGTGTGTTTAATCTGTGAATGAAGACAAGATGAAGGAGATCATGTGTCGATTCTTGCCATGAATCTGAACCAAATCGAGGTTTCTAAAGCAAAGAAGAATTAACCCTTTGTTGCATGGGTAGATTGGAATCAACCAGAGTCGAATTGGGTGCATGCATAATTCTACAGGTTAAGTGAACATACAGTTTATATTTGATCAGGGTGAAGCTTTCATAAAATCAACGACTGAAATTATATTGTTGGGGCTTGCCATATCAAAGACTCAAACTCCACTTAGATTGTTGATGACGAGTAAGAGCCAATGACAATATGCTTGGTAATCATGTCAACGATGAATGGGGCCAATGACGATGAACCAAAGAAAGTTAAGTAAATCAATGGTGAGGATCTAATCAAAGGATAAGATCAACGATAGAGATAAAAATGAGTGTTTTCAAGGTTAAGTTAAATCTACGGAGGTGATTAAATTCTTAAGTCTGAATCGACGATCCAGAATGATTGAAGTGGATTATGTTTCGTCAGGATTGAGATATTGTTGGGACAATTGACTGCATGTATTGGCGCTTTGATGAAAGTTTTGACAATGAATCCTTTATCCCAAGAAATAGCGCTTGGTCACTTGAAATAAAAGGCTTGGCATTAAATGATGTGTTTAAGGTAACCCTGTTTAACTGGTGTGTAACATAGTGCTTTGAGACTCTGTCAATAAAAGACTCCAAGAGCCAATGAAAACCATTGATTTGGCATGATGAGTGGATCTCCATAATTCATCGACAAAGGTCAAAGTGGACTATGTGACCTATAGTGAACATACTTCGATGACAATGAAGGACTGCATAACTAGGATGCCATCATGGCAGCCAGAGTGTCCTAGGGGTGACATGTGTCAAATTATGATTGTGCGAGACGAAAGTGGGTCTAGCTAGGAATGAGGCAATCTCAGCCATTGAATTTGAGTGGATATCCACCATTCATCGACGAAGAAACATCGAAATAAACGTGTGCCTGTGATTCTACTGTCCTGACAATGACGATAAAGACGCCAACGACGATAAGGAATTCAATGAGCCAATGCGAGCCATTGATTTATTGGAAGGTTTGGTCTAAGAATATTTTGGTTGTTAGTTGTAAAGGTTAAATTAGTCACTAGATGACGATGACCAGTACACCAAGAGCCAAAAACAATCGTTGATTGAAGAACAAGCGATGCAACGACAATCATAGATCTGTCATGAGTCCCACCTGACCATCTCACGAGAAAATGAAGAGGTGGGTGATAAGCATCGATTAACTTGAAGAGGTGACTAGGATCATGACCATTTATTAAGGACTCTGAGGACCGTTGGACTCGTTAAATAATATTGTCGAAGAAGATCCATCGAAATGGATGTGGTGCCCATGCACTTGTTGGCCCGACGACAACGATCGTCGACCCTAGTGGCAAAGGAGAGAATAGATCGACGGTTGCAATCAAACGAAGAGACGATCAGATGGTTGTTAAGAGATGAGGTCATGTTGTGTATTTTGGTGGAAAAATAAAAGATCAATGGTCATGATCTATCTAGGGGAAGATCCGACAGTTGTTGTGCATCGGCACCCCGATCATCCCGATATCAAGGAAACAACCGACGGATGAAATCAAATCTGGACCAAATCTAACGAAGGTTGAGTGGTAAGATATTATAGTTAAATATTCAGGTCTCAGTGGCCCCGATATTATGTAGATCATATCAATGATCAAAATCAAACAAAAAGACGATCGAACAACTATTTTGCATCGGTACCTTGATGATCCTGATATCAAGGAAATAATTGATGAAAGAAATCAAATATGGACCAAATATAATGGTGGTTGAGTGGTAATATCGTATAGTTAAATATTGAGGTCTCAGTGGTCCCAAAATGATGGAGATCAGATCAACGGTCGCAATCAAATGAAAATATGATCGGACGACTGTTGTGCATCGAGGTGGTATTGTGTGTCTTAATACCCCGGTGGTCCTGATATGGAGGATATTATATTGAATGTTGAGGATCAATCAAATATATGATCCAACGGTGGCTAAGAACTGAGAACCAGTGAATGAGATTGTGTGAGGTAGAAGGGAACCAAGACCAATTTTCATGGAGGTGTTTCGAAGGACTTCTAAAGTCCATTTTAAATGAGAGGACTCAGAGCTGAATTGATGAACATGATTTGTATAAGGAAAAATAATTGAGTGCATGAGATCTATAAACAATGATGCCCTAATCGAGCAAAGAGTGAAAAAGTAAGTAAGAAGTAAATTGGAGCTCTGTGATTTAAAGGCTCTCAGGTGTGAGAGAAAGTATGGGAAGAAATGGAAGAACTCATACAGGTTTATGGATTTCAATGGGTTCCGAGTTTGTAGATCCAAGAGAGTGGAATAATATGCATGAGTAAGAGGAGTTCAGAGGCTCACAGGTCTAAGGATACATGATAATCGAAGAAAAGAATATATGGATGTCTCAGGGTGGTTGGGAGGTGCAAGGAACTTTTGGCTCCATGTTTGAGGAAAAGTATTGTTAAAATCTATTGCAGGAACAACAATGTAATTTGATTTTATTGTAAAAATTCGTAGATCAAGGTGGCGGGGTGGAGCTCATGAGAGGATTGAAGTCCCATTGTGAGTTGGTACTTACGTTGAAGTTTGGTGCCTTCTTTATCAGCAAGTGGGTCCTTGCAGTGCAGGTTGGTTCCTGCAATTATACAAGTTGGTGCTTGTATCAAGGATTGGTGTCCTTGGAAAATTGGTGTCTGCAATTAGCAAGTGGGTGCTTACAGTGAAAGTTGGTTCTTAAAGTTATACAAGTTGGTGCTTGTAGCAAGGATCGGTTTCCTTGGTAGATTGGTTTTTGGAATTAGCAAGTGGGTGATTTTTATGACGGGTTGGTGCATGCGGTATTGTAAGTTGGTGCTTGCAATAGGGATGGGTGTCACTCACAGGTTGGAGCCTATTAATTTAAGAATTGATTAAACAAAGATATACCATTTGTGGTTTTCTCCCTTTATGGGTTGCCACGTTAAATCATTTTTCACTATGCTTGTTTTCTGAATGTTTACAGTTTTGATTAATAATAAATGTGTTCTTAAGGTATTAAAGTAAATATTGTAAAAAATAACTTAATATTGATTCACCCCCCTCTCAGTATTGGTGAATATTCCAAAAGAGTCGATTGTTTATGTTTTACGTGACATACATCCTTATTCCACTTAACAACTTGGCAACTTTCCTAACTCTAAACATCGTTCTTAGTGTGTCTTTTGGAATTGGATCCGAAGCAATGATGGATAGTGGTTCAAAAAATAATGGCTTAGGACTAAGGGCGTCTTTCAGTTCACTTATTCTCCTTTTCAATATAATATTTTTAATCTCTTGCTCGGAAATGCAATGAGATAGATAATTTCCAATAGTTAAGTGCAACTTAAGAATTCCTAAGGGTCCAATTCCAGAGACATCTACCTCTAAATTCCATCTTTATGTAACCCTTTTTTGTTTTTGACATGAACTTTTTCAATTTACAATTTATTTTCCTATTTATTGTACTTAGTATTGTGTAAGGTCAAATATTGTTCTTCAAACAAAACCAATTCCTCTCGAGACAATTCTTCTTCTATCTGTTGGATCTCTGCAATCTGTAATGGAACCCACTCAGGTATAGTGTTATCATCAACCTCCATTTCAACAACATCATTTATTGGATCCTCATAATTTTGAGTACTCTTGTTTCTAGTACTCCCTTTTATTTCATTATGTGTACTAGTGTGTGGCTTCTCAATAATGAGAGGGGTCATCTTCATCATCTCCTCTTGCACACCTTTCATTACTCTCTCCTTTACCCATATTAGGCTTTTGGCCTCGTTGAGCAGAGGATGAACTCTTATGTGGAAGGGAAGTAGAGCCAATGTGAGCACTAGTCTCTGTTCTACCTCTTTGATTTGAATTTCTCTATTGATCCTCCCTCTTTGATTCTAGCCTTTTAACTTGGGTATTTGAACTGACTTTTGTAGCCAAGTCATCATCACATAGATTTTCATCTTTTATGGGAACTGTTTTGTTGGTATTTGGATCATTATCATCAATTTCCTCCATGTTTTCTGCTATTCTTGTGAAAATATTATTGTAACCAACTAAAGATAAGTGACAAGAAAATATTCCTTGAAGTTCAAAACCCTTGAAAGCTTCCACTTCCTTTAAATGGAACAAATTCAATAATTTAGAAATTTCAATCAAATGGGATAATCCCTTGATTGAAATGTCTACGGCATGGAAGGGTAAGGAAATAAACCGTCACTTCCTCTTTTTATCAAAGAAGGATGACCATGACTTCTACTTCTACTTCCTACACACTTCAACGAAAAAATCCCTGTCACTGACAAAATTGGGAAGAAGGAATGGTTTTCCTTCAAACCCATATAGTTTGATGTGTGTAGATTCCTCTTTATAGACACAAGTTCATTTTCCTTTAATAAAACATAAATCTTCCTGTGAAATTCTCATCGGTAATGTTCCAGTAAGGATGTACTGAAACTCTTGAACCTGGCAGAAATGGAAGGATGCCCTGTTTTTCCACAATATTGGATATCATAATTGAGCAGGATCGTTTTCAACGTCAACATTACCTGTTGAGGGTAATCCTTCAAATACGTTATAGTATGCAATATTGACCAATATCAAGTAGGAGGTCATGAAAAACCTCTATGTGTTCATATAGTTGGAAAGTTGATAAGAGATCTCATTTGAGATGATATTGACCTAGTCAAATATTGCTTCCTTTCAAAGGAGAAATATAGCACATATAATACATGCCTTGGAATATAGGATGTGGATTCTTGTCCCATAAATCATAATAAAATACAAGAGAATTCATAATATGGCTCAAATATTAGGTTAATATCAATTTGAGTAGTATCAATTGTCATTGTAGTAGATGATGCTAGGAAATACTTTAATAGGTTTGCACCACAACCCTGTGAATCTATAAAAGAATCAACTTCTGAAAGATGGAGGAATTTTTTCCGGGTAGGAACTCGAAGCATTCTTCTGAATATATTTGGATTCAAGAGAACATGGTTCTTTCCTTATGTAATAACTGGAATCAACCTATGCTTTGAGTTGAATTTACTTGCACATAAAGAAACTATTTCTCTGAAGTCAAAAGCTTCAAGCATGCTACCGACCTTTACCAGACCAACTGTCCAAATCTTACTAGAAAATATTTTCTCAGGAGAAAGGTTTGAATACCATGGATATGCAGTCGACCAATGAAAATATTTGTTCTGACGAGCGAGAGAATTGATGGTGTCTCCACATAATGGTTCCTTTCTTCTTCTCGTTGCCATATTTCCCACCTTTTTCAATATGCTTTGATATATGTGAAGGTTATCAATATGGGTCACGAAGCTTAAACTGTTAAAAGGATAAATTCATAAATAATGCTTAATAGGATACCCTTTCAACATGTACAATTTCTTTAGTAACAAACATGAACCATAAATAGAAATTATCGTTGATAAGAAACTGCTCGATGGGAAATAGGGATAATTAATCCTCCTTTACTACTAAAAATTGTCTTTTTCCTTATGAGTCAGAACTTTATTAATGAATCATAATTATCTAGAAAATAATGAATTGTTGTCCAGTGTGAAAATACATTAAGTATGGGACTCATGGTGTATGAAGGCGATGGAGACACAAGTAGTGTGAATATAAAGTCGTGCAGAGAAACAGGTCATGTAAAGTTCTTCGCATGAGATGTGACTTGAAATAGGCTAAGTATAGAACTCTACAATAGATAGGAAGAGAGGTACAAGTAATGCAAAGAAAAGGTGAGGCGAAGAAATAGGATAATGTGGAGGTGGTGCAAGTTGAAAAAATGACTAAGTATGGAGTATTGCATAATATGGGAGTGCAGGATGTTAGAAAAATGGTTGAAAAAATGACTAAGTATGGAGTATTGCATAAGATAGGAGTGCAAGATGTTAGAAAAATGGCTAAGTGTTGGAGAGTTAAGGGCTACAATTTGAGGAATGCAGAGAGAAAAATGGAGGTTGTAGAAGTGCAGAGAGAAAAATGGGGATTGTGGAAGTGTGGAGGAAAAGGTAATGTATTGAATTCTTCATATGAGACAAAAAGTTGAAAAATAATCTAAGTATCAGTTCATGTGAAACGATAAGTATGGGAAGTGTGGAGAAAAGACTCGATGCAAGGAATCTCCACATGGTAGAAATCGTTAAAATGACTAAGTTTTTGAAAACATATGATTTTTTCCATAAGGTAATATTGGACTATGAGACTTATATGGGGTGTAGAGGATTATGGATTTGGATGCAAGGAGGGTTTTTCCGCATGTTATAACTTAGCATAAAATGGAAGGTTACGAATTGAAAATGGATCAAAAAACTTGTACACTCGAATAAATAGATAAACATTTGGTGCCTATGCCTAATGCATTTTCAATGCATACCCCCTTTATTCTCCATGCTATCACCCCCAGAGGACTTATGATTTTAGTGTAATGACCATTGGGCATGAAATTATATTATGAATTGTGACCTTTGGCATTGGAATGCCTTTGACGAATAATAGCTCATAAGGTGACATATGTTTATCCCCTTTGGGAAGAAATACATGTTTATATAGTCTGAGCTTTGGGTTGTAGAAATCACCCTCAAAAGTAGTGTGTATCCTCCTTTACTAGTTGTTTTAAATCGAGATTGTATTGTATAGTTTTGGTGTCTTTCCTTGAACGAAACAAGGTTAAATCCATGTTATAATTTTTTATGAAGTGTTTTGACTAAGAAATGACTTGGAATTTATTAAAGTAAATCCCCTATCGATGCCCACTTTCTATTTTTGGAATTGGCAATGTGAAATTTCCTCCCATCAGTGATCAAACAAGACAACAATGAATTGGCACCCAAATTTTCCTTCAATTCGGTGCCCTAACTCGCCTTGCCATCAATGGTTAGTAATATATGTTATCCATCAATGAATGGAAAGAAAATTCCTCCATCAACAGTTGATGAATTTTCCTCGCCAACAAATGGGCATGTCTGCATCATCGACACCCTTCATTTTCTCTAGCATTAGCAATGCCGATATGTTAAATGCACACAAATAACTCTTCCCATTCTTTCCAAGGGTGCTTGATCTCCAATTTGTGTGCATTTAACAATGGTATTATAGTTTATAGTTCTTAAGGATTGAATTGAGCTATGGGAGTGCTCCATGGAAATTATTCCCATGTGAAGATTCCCTAAGGTATGTCTCTACTCCTTTGGGTGTTATATTTTCTCTCATGCATGCAGAAACATCTCTCTACCTTCATGACTTTCCCTCTTTCTACAAATATGTTCATTTTCCTATATTTCTTCTTTATTCCCTCATGTCAGACATTTATCTCATTCTTCATACGCCTTACATCTCTGTCATTCACTACCACCCACTCTCTCCCACGTGTGACCTAACGACACCTTCTGGAAACCGTAGATAGAGTTGTTACCTGGTCCTTCATGTTGCTTGAATTCTTTTGGCATCTAACCCATGCTCTGAGGCATTCATTCTCCATGTGAATTCACATCCACACCATCATTGTTATTATTGATCATTGGAATTCTCAATATTATTGGCTTGTTCTCTTTAATTTTATTAAACCATAGGATAATCCCATGTGTTTTTTAATTTGATCAAATTCTATGACCATTTCTTCACCTCCCGGGCCCTATGTTCCTTGGAAGGTATTGTATTGCAATATACTTGAGATCACTGGTTCTAGAGTGAAATCATCTAGTGTTTCCATCATTTCCAGGGTTTGTTACTATTAAGGATTTGTTATAGCAAATGATGAGTCCAGTGTCCTTTGGTGAGGGTTCCAACGCTCAAGCCGAACATATGTATAATTTGGAAATGGGGAATGAAGTCGAAACCACTCCCACATAGAAATATAGATCGTCTCCATCATGAATCAATTTGTCAATTGATACCCAGAAGAACAAGATGCTAACTCTCGTCAATCTCTTGATCGCACTAGTATTGATCCAACTCATAGTTTTGCTCCTCCTTTTGTGGGTAAAATTCCCTTGGGGAAGCCGAATTGCTCCAAAATTGTGTATATTTCACTTGCAATGGGAATCTGAAAACTACAACGTCCAAGAGCATCAATTCCCCATTCATATCCAAAGTAACAAATAAGATAAGGTTTAGGGTTTAGACGTATGTGCGTTAAGTGGTGGACAATTGGGTTGGATTCCTTGGTAATACATGCATGCACTGTAATTGAGTCAGTGGACATTTGTGGTTGTCGACCTGAATTAGCTCTATATTTTTATGGTGCATGAGGATCATTCATTGAAAAGATACCACTGGGTGCAGTGGGCCTCAATTTTGCAACGTCTATTTTTCAACATATAATTGTTTATTCCCATGAACAAGACATCCTTCTACTGATATGTGACTCTACCAATTCATTGTGCTTACATTGATTAAGAAGTGAGGTGTGAAAGTGAAAGAGTGTAGAGTGTATGGTTATCCTGTGAGCATCCATACAATAGAGCGTTTTTGTTTAAATAATGACTTGCTTCCATTATGTTATGTAATTGTTTGAATTGGACAATGCTTGACCATGTCAAATTGTCAACAATCCATGCATTCAGTTTTTCTTTGTCTTCAGAGCATTTTCTAAATTCATGTGGTTATTTCTAGAGCATGCCAAATTGTTTCTAGCAAAGTTTTATTAGGGGATCATTAATAGGATCACAGAGACCAACAAACTCAAAACAAGAGACAACAAATTCAATCATGAAGATCAAAGTAACTTGCAAATAGTCTTTTTGTAAGTTTCATGTACATTTTTTTTTTTAAATTAAGTTGAATTACATTGTAAACATGTGCATTTTCGGTAGAAGTCGACACCCTTCATTTGTTGAGTTTTCATTGTAGAGTTTGATTATTAAAGGGTCGAGTTGAAAGAAACCCTTTGAGGTCTAAGTCAATTTTTAAATGGCTTGAATTGATGAACTATTAGAGTTACTGAACACTCTAATACTCTCTATGGTCAACAATATGGTCACAACTAACAAAGAAACTCTTCAATATGTTCTAACTTATTTGCAAGTTTTGCAACCCAAAGTAGAACTGGTTCAAACTTAGACTCAACTTCTTCTTGATGAACTTCAATGAAATCATCTTCAACATTTTGAACTAGTTCTTGTTTAGAATAACCCTATTTTTAATGATGATGATGATGGTTCAAATCAAAAGCCAGTGCATGAGCAACTCAATGATCAAACTTCAGATACAAGTGCAGATGAAGATGAAGTTGTGCATGAACAAGTTTGACTTTCTCTTTCCCATCCAATCATCAGACCTTGGGAATAAATCAGAGACAATAAGCACATAATAGGTATCGGATATGAAAATGAAGTTACCTTTTGTATTCTGAATTAAACCAAGCCAATCCAGTTTCATATTGTTGGATTCCTTCAATAAAGTTCATATTCACCTACTCCAGCTAAAGAGCAGATTTCTAAATGCCAATATTGTCATCGAGTTGGCCACATGGAAAATCAGTGTTTCAATCTTCATCCTTGTGAGAATTGTGGAAAGAATAATCATCCTTCATAATGTTCCAAACACAAGAAATATACAAGAGTAAATAATCACTATGGGTGGATCACTTCTTGGCAATGGTCATCAACAATCAAGAAGATATATCAGTCATAGCAAAGAACTCATACTTGAGTATTGACACACCTTGTAGTGGAAATATTTGCATCTTCCCACCTTGTACCTAATAGTGGGGATAATATCAATGATTTATTTCCACGCTTCAAGTTTTGGGAGTCTTATCAATCGAGCAAGAACAAGAGGACCAACATCAAAACCATCAACATGATTTGATTTGTGGTTTTCCTTAAACCTCCATTTAGTAGAAGACATCAAATTCTATTAGGAAATAGTTTGTGTACATCTTAAACCTCCATTTATTAGAAGACTTACAACTTCTGCTAGGCAACAATTTGTGGGCATCTTAAACCTCCATTTAGTAGAAGACCTACAACTCCTTTCAGACAATAGTTTGTGGTCATCTTAAACCTCTATTTAGTAGAATACATCAGCTTTTGCCAGCCTTTTGGTTTGTGATCATCCCAAAACCAAACGATTCAAAGAGCAACCATCAACAACTGTCCACTTCCAGATTCCATCTCTCTCCTTGGACTTACATACACCCCTTCTGATTAAGGGGGAGATGTTGGAAACGTAATCCATTAGGGTTATTGTATTATTCACTTGAGATGGAACATTAATAGTCAAGTGAATAGGAACCGTCATCAGGAGTCCAAGAAACCTCTTGAAAGATGAATCCAAAGATCATAACTCATGTATTTATACATGTATCATGAATAATGAAAAGTATTCCATGTTGATCTACATTCTTGTGCATTCTAACATGATCTCCTCTTCGAATAACACTTACATGGCCATTTTCCCTCAACTATTGGATTTATTTTTCAATTGGTGTTTGGAATTATTTTTCTCATTAGTGCCTTAATTTTCCTCATCGAGGCTTTGAATTATCTTCGAATCGACACCTAGACTTATCCTTGGATCAACTCTTGGAAATATTTTTTATCACTATCCCAATATTTTCTCATCATCGGGGATGAGATAAAATTACTCCCCATCAGTGAATGACAAAACTTTATTTTCTCATCAATGATTTAAACTATTCTATTGTTATCTACGCCCTCGACCTTTCTCAATTATCGTCCCAAATTTTTTGCGTCATCAACACCTTGAGAAACTTTCATAGAACTGTGCCATGTAGGCACTGGCTGCCATGTATTCCTGCCAGCATAAAAAACTCGAAAATGCTCAAGAAATTTAAGAGGTCGTAACTTCTTACCTCGAGCTCAAAATTGAGCAAGAAAATAGTCGATGGAAACCTCTTGAGGATCATAATGGACCTATGAGCTTATAATTGAGTTTTGAGTAGCGGATTTATCTGGAAATAAAAAATGTTTCCCAAAAGTGGACTTAGCATGTTCTACAGTAAATAAATAAATAACAAGAATGTTTGTTTTAATTTTTATTTTAAAATGGGAACCCGATAAAATGAGATCATAACATTAATTTAAATTAGGTAAAAGAAAACTTGAAGTACCCTGTAACCTCAACCCAACCAAGGAAACTGGGTATGTGATAGATTGGCATCAAAGATATGTTAATAAGGGGGAAATAGAGTAGTATCCCACCATCCCAACTGGTAGGAGTGGTTGGATACGTTATGGATGATTTTAAATTTTAAACACAACACAAATTTTAATAAAATTGAAAAAATAAAAAAATATATATTTTATAAAAATAAAATTTAAATTTAAAATTAGAAAGATAATAGAAAAACATTAAAAATATATTTGAATTTAAATAAATATTAAAAAAAAAAAACATGTTTCAAACTTTGTTTTAAGTTTTTGACTTTTTTTTAATTGCTTTTTAACTTGTATTATTTTTAATATTTTATTTATTTATTTATTGTTATTATTATCTTTTATATAAATGTGGTTTTATTTTTTTAAGAATTTCATTCAATTTTAAATGTTATGTTTTTTCATAAAATTTGTTTTTAATGTTTTTTTTAAAACTTTGTTTGAGTTTTTTTAATTTTATTAAAATTTGCATTTAAGAAAATAAATTTAAAATAATTTTTTAGTTATTATTATTTTATTTTTTTCATTTTTTAAATGGAGGGCGAGGAGGATTTTAGTTTTGTAATTTTCTTTATTTATTTTTTAGTTTAAAACGTGTGTTTTTAGTTTTTTTTTTTCTTTTTTTATTTAAAAATGTTTTCCTTTTCTTTTTAGTTTTTTTCTTTTATTATGATTTTGTTTGCAATAGTAATGGTGTTTTAGGTCATGGTTTTAAAACTATTGCAATTTTAAGCTAAAAAAGGGGGGTGTTATTGGTGTCACCTCTTTATGATTTGGGGGTTGGTTTTAGGATTTTGGCTACATCAATAATCAATATTGGTAGTCAATACCATGGTTTCAAAAAAGTTGCAATCTTAATTTTGAAAAAAATAGGGGGCTACTACTAGTAGCACCACTTTTCAATTCAAGGTATTGATTTCAAGATTTTGGTTCCAACAATATTGGTTGTTAAGACCATGGTGTCAAACATGTTGTATTTTTAATCCCCCCCCCAACAAAAAGAAAATGAAAAATGTGTTGTTGATAGCACCACTTTTTTATTTGAGGGTTGATTTTATGGTTTTGATTAGCAACACTATGAGGTTGTTGAGGTCGTGGTTGCACAAGGTTGTAATTTTAACCCTGAATAGAAAAAGGGTGATATTGGTAGCACCACTTTTTGAAACGAGGGTAAAAATAACCACTAAATGTGACCTTTAAAAAATGAGAACTCTAAAGAGTTCTCACTGAGTTGGTAACTATGTTGGAGGAAACTTGCTTTGGTCTAGAAGCATGGCTTGAGTGTGACTTGAGAAACCAAAATTGTGATGTTTTTTTAACATAAAGAAAGGAGGAAACATGATGAGGATTAGTACATGAAAAATGGATTACATATTATTGGGACCAACATACTAGGGGTATAAAGAAAATGTGGTGTAAAAAACACCTTGAGAAAATGGATACCTAGTATATCTTGTAAAGATAGGGGGGTTTTCAATATCAACACTCTCAACATAAATGGGAGTTGTGCCTCTATGTTTTCTAGAGAAACCCTAGATTTTGGTTTTG